>JAVJIF010012902.1:0-145990 GCA_038442645.1 Agave tequilana
CTTCTGCCATTATGCAATTCAGTTTTCATTGACATCCTATTAGCTACATATAGGGCCGTTTGTTTCGCGTAAAACTCCGTAATTCGTAATGACTTACTACCCAGTTACAACTACGGCGTTTGTTTGGACCGTAATTCGTAAAAGACTTACGTAACTCAACTAACACTCACTTGCAACCCAGTTACCACTCACTTACAGCCCAGTTTACAGTTAATTTTGTGGTCATACAATTTGTATTATTTTTTATATTAATATTAAAAAATTTAATATTTAACTTTTTTAATATTTATTTGCAGTATTAAAACTTTTAAAATCACCAAATAGTTAATTTTGTGGTCAACTTTTCACTTACGACTTATATATTACGACAACCAAACACCGTAAAGTACAATACACTTTCCCACTTTACAATTTTATATTACCAACCAAACGCCGTAAAATTTACATACATGTAACTCTTTTACAATTGTAAAAGACTTTACCAATTACAACTACGAATTACGGCCAATTACGACAACCAAACAGACCCATAGCTTCTATTCTGTTATTCAATGCACTGCATTATCCACTTTATAGACCAAGGATGGTACAAGAACGAACATACTTTATCCTAAACAATATTTAAAATCATAATAAATTGTCCTACTCAATACACAATATAACTTCTCTTCATTTATTTTGACAGACCATAAATCAGCTCTCAATTGCATTTACAAAGAGCTGCAAGATAACAAGTGAACAGAGGAAAAGATAACCTTACCAAGTTCTACAAAGCGTGTGCATTTCAACATGCAGCATGTTTTCTACATGCAGACAATCGTGCATAAAAGAAACAAGGATGAAACGGAAACAGAACACAGAATCTTAACTGCTCACTATCAAAGCAAACCTTCGATTTGTAGTTGAATTGACCAGCACAGAGTTCACATGCAAGATCAGATCTGAATTTGCATTGTCATTTCCATCATTAAATTCTCCAATTGACGGATTAGTTAGGAACCGCTTTGGATTCAGCACCTCTGAATACTTAAAATTGGGTTACATAATTGGAATGTTTCAACTATGTCTTTGGTCACTCTTGCCACCAGCTGCACGCATAACCAGTCCATTAGTTCATAATATAACGGCAAGACAGCACTTAGCAGATTCAACACAATAAAACTAAGGTAAAAATTGAAACCCAAGCTCATTTCAGATTATATGGCATCAGGATGACCTAATTGAGCAAGTATCGGTTTCATAATGAACTCCTTGACTATCATGAACTGACATGCAATTGTATTTCTGAAATATAATATAAACAGTATTCAGCAGCATGGGTGAGTCGAGCTTTTCTGTCAAAGCTTCTAAATCCAGTTTCAGATAAATAGAGATATAAAAAGCAGAAAAGCATACATGTATGTCATACAGCTTCAACTTGCACTGCTTAAACTATACAAGCACAATAATAGTAACAAACAACTGTACAGATAGTGCATGATATGCCACTGATCAATATAACACTACCATGCTAAACGTAATATATCTAGACAAATAACTGTGTAGCTAAAACACTATCTGTTTTTATGCAGGAATGATCCTGAAAGAGTTCTCAATTGTGCATCATTTGCTTCTAATGTTACAGTTTACGTTGTTTCTTTTTATTGCTATATCACCAATAGAAATAAAATACAGAGATTTGCAGGTACATATGAGCATGAGATGTAAGATTTCCCCTCTTCCTTCTTGGAGATGTTGGAAAACATGACACCGTCCCTGTACAGTGGCTTGGACTAGGGCTCATCCCCACCCCACATTTCTCTGATGAGAATCCAAATCTACTAGCGATATTTCCTCAGTATTTCAAGAACTGAAGCAGTTGCCTTCCAACAATACATGCCATGCATTTCACAATATCTATTAATCTAACGTCAGAGATAATGGTTGAGTCATGGATGATAAGCACACGGAAAATAATAAGTTTATCTGCATAAAATTTGAAAATTCTCATTTAGATTCTGAGCAGTTTCGAGATCGGCAGAGCATTAGATTGGCACCCTACACTCCTCACACATGCATGAGGATGCCAGTCATGAGGATTAGAGATCAACAAGTTCTGGTTCAAGTTCCGAGCCCAAGCTGTGTCTATGGAAAGAACCAGGGCACATGATTGTAAATACGCACATGTGTGTGTGTGCGTGTGTTTCTGTGTGGGCCGGGGCACATCCGTGTCTGTTTATAAAGCATAAAATGCTTTAGTAAGTCCTCTAAATAGGTAAGATTGCCTCCTAAGAGAATAATGTATCGACATGACTATGCATGTTTCTGCAGAAGAAAAACCAAACTAAAATCCTATTTCCTAATGCTCAGTGAGGAACAATATGTGTAATGCAAGTATTATATGAGCAATATAGATCAGTGTGAATGTCAAACCAGTTCTTTTCTTCATTATTAAAATCTCTGTTGAGTCTGTTCACACTTTGCCTTCATAGCTTTCTTGCAGCTGTCTCATAACCATGAATGATATTTGCCAAATCGATGCTTCTCTGTACCTATTTGATTTACTGACTACTCAATCCCCACACATAAAGAGTCTTAAGACTTGAGCCTGCCATCTGATAATTCTAAAACCTTCAAGGTTATCATTAAAAGGTCTTAAACCTTTATATCCATACAAATTGACTGCAACAAGGAATGCTACCCATACAAATTGACTGCAACAAGGAATGCAAATTTGCATCAAAAGTTAAAATTTTAATCAAAACCGACCAAAAGGAAGTTTTACTCCCGTGACTCTTTCACAAACTTTGTCCGTCCGTCCGTCCGTCCAGAGAGAGAGAGAGAGATAGAGAGAGAGAGAGAGAGAGAGAGAGAGGAGCCGAAGCAGCAACACTCCTCTCTCTTCCCTCCAGCCTCCTCCCCCCCCCCACCCCCCAACTCTCATCCTTTCCTCTTCATTGCCTGTGGAATTCGGTCAGGTTTCCATCGCTTTGCGGTATACTAGTATCTTTGCTTTTTCAGATTACCCACTCCAAGTCATTCACTCTTCTTGAGACCATAACTTAATTATCTGCTCCCAACTCATTGGGTGATCTTGCATTCAGCATCATCCGCTAATAGAGCTATTGGATGCACTGTTATTTGGTTCAAGCATCTTTTTTTTATGCATTCAAAGCAAAATAATACAAACTTTACCACGAACACAACGCCCAAATGAAGCAAATAACCTCAATTGCATACAAACAGCAAAAAATTCACACTTTTAGGAGTAAAATAGACGGATGATATGCAAACAAAAACTTCTTTTTTACTTCCCCAACAAATTAATTAACAAAGAAGCAGAGAGCTTACCGGTCTCCTCACAATAACTCTCAAGCTGCTTGATTTAGAAGAATCAGTCGCCGCCGAAGACTGCGACATCGTCGGTGTATACGGCCGAAACGCCCCGCCAAAAGAAGCCCATGCCGCTCCCTTACCGTCACACGAACGAGATCCACCATCGCCCTTTATATTCCCACCCACCTCCATCTAAATTCCACCCCCAAGATCAACCCCCCTCCACCATCCGATCACCAATCCGCACGAATCTTACCACAGAATCCAACTTCCCTCTACTTGAAATGCCGGTTCTGAACCTCTCCAGACGATTCCAATCCCATAGCCGGCCAATCGGCGCCGCGAAATCGGCGGTGGAGGCAGAATCGCCCAGTGCCCGAGATCACCGATTCGCCAGGGGAAAAGGGCGCGACGCCTCGGGGAACCAGATTTGGGCGACGAATTAGGGTTGGGGTTTATGAGGGGGCGATGAACTTGGACGCGATTTTAGGAAGAAGAGGAAGAAGGCAGAAGAAAATTAGAATCTCTCTCTCCGTTTCCTTCTCCGCCTCCGCTTGCTGCCTTCGTCGTCTCTCTCCTCTGTCAAAAAGCCTCCCCCTTTTATATACAGCTCCCAATTAACCACGGTTACTTGCTCAGAGACCCACAGGCCGACCACTTTTTCGACCAGCAGGCAGAAAGGACGCGTCCGCCGCGGGGTCCTGTGGGCCCCCCGCCGGTTTGGGTGAAAGCGGCAGGCTCTGTGGGTGCGAGTGGACCGTGGACTCAAGCGCTGAGGAGATTTCGTCCGAATTACTCGCCCTCAGAAAGAATAAAAATCTTAAATAAGTTGATTTATTTTATGGTTTAATTAATTGCATCAGCGTGTGATCCTAGCCGTTGGAATTGCTTCTTTCATTAATAATTATATAAGTCATGATTGAAATATAACCAACGGGGAATCGAGATACAGGTGTGCTCACGTTTGGACGGTTCGGATTTGATCTGCCACAATGACATCGTGGCTGTTGGATCGGGATTCACTTTGGATCTGTGGAATTCTGGAGCCGTCAAGCTACTATTGACAAGTGACGTGGCGTCATGTCGGCGAGGGGGGAGGAAAAGAAAAAAGATTGAACATTAAGTTTAAAAGGAAAAAAATTAATTTGAACTAGAATTTATATCAGAAATTTAAAACGGGTTTGGTTACCAAATTATTACAACTCAAAAATTAATGTGAGCCCCCGTATTCTCAGGCAGCGGGCCCACATTCTGTACAGCCGCAGATTTTCATCCAATTTGAATGGAAATCGACTGAATTTATGAACATTCTGGCCCCACAAAAAATTTCTTATAAAAAAATTCAACCATGAGTTATGCTTTCAATTAATTATACTTCTCCATTGAATTAACTGAGTTATGCTTCTCAAAATATTAGATGAGTTAAGAAGAATTCAAGAAAAGTGACTTCATGAGGAAAAGAATTAGAGATCATGAATCTATGGTGAAACAATAAACAAGGAACGGAGACTGCATGAAAGCAATGTAAGAGAGTCAAATAATGGAGAGAGACTCAGTCAAGATGTAAGAGAAAAATTAAATTAGAATATCTTTTCTATTAATATCTTACAAATGTTTGTGATTTTTTGTAGCTTAAAAGATTTGGGAGTAAAAGGTAAGAAAAATAATGTAGTTTTTATCATGTAACTAGAAGAGCAAGATAGTCAATAAACCGAATATCTTTATTACATTCACATTGTAATTTTATTAAGGCTTATTTTCTTAACACCCACTTAAACTTTTTTTGTTTTCTCAAGAGACTCCTCTTAACTTTCAAATTTTCAAAATATCCCCCTCAACTATTTGTTTTAGAGTTTTAATCCTTAAAGTGTTAATGTTGAGTTGGAAATTACTTTCTTGCCCTTTCCCTGACATGAAAAATACATGCAAGACACGTGATGAACTAATGGTAATTTCGTCATAAAATAGACAAGTGAAAGTCACATCATCATGACCCAAACGGAAGGTTAACGGAGGGGGTTTTCTAGAAATATTGAAGATAGTTGATAGGGGTATTTTAAATTTCAAATTTTAGGGGGCTTTCTGTGAAAACTCAGAAAGTTTGAGGATATTAAGAAAATATGTCTTTTAGTAATGAAGAGGAAACATAAAATCTTAACTGAACTTTTCAAAAAATTGTTGTTATTGTTAACCCTGTTGTATTATTTTGATAATGGCTGCTTATTAAGCTACATTTGATACTAAAAACTCCTTCTAGTGTTTATGTGTATTGATCTAGGTCAAAACATGTAGATGGAGGTTTATTGGAACAACATCCAAATTGTTATATCAATAAAGGAGGTGGTGGAACTATTCTAGCCCCAACACTAAAGCAATTCAATTTTGCAAGAACTCCCGAAGTGACGCTAGAAGAAAAGAGCCAACAAATGCAAAATCTTTTGAAGCAAGAGTCTTGAGCGAAAAAACTGCCATATCCACTTAAGAAATATCATGTGAGGTAAGAAAAGTTAACGCAAGATAGTTTCTTGGCACTAAATTGCATTTGCACACTTGTGATTTCATTTTCATTTTCAATTCAAGTGTATTTTACTCATAAATTTGAAAATCTACCCAATATTTTATATATTATTCAAAATATTATTTTGAGACTTTACATTGCGTTTATATATTTTTTTACAAATTTTTCACAATTTTAAGAGACATTTAAAATAAATTTTCATTTTTAAGGATCACTTGGATCTACCGTCAGAACATTGCGATCGAACCAATTGATGTTGCACATTCAATTTCATATAGTGACGCAATTCTGCACTAGCTCAGATCGACTGGCAGAAATGTTGGGTCGTCCGCTTTTTGACAGAATTTGCACCCCAAGTATCAGGTTGGTCACGGATCGACCGCCTGGACGATCGATCATCCGCTCCATGCACTTTTCTACTGAGCTGGATCGACTGCCAGGATGGTCATTCTTCTGCCCAATGCACGTTTGTCGAGGCCGGATCGATCGATGGGTCGATCATGCGTCCGCCTCTAGCGCAAGTACGCTAGGCTGGATCGACCACCTAGTTTCTTGGGTCGACTGCTATTTGACAGATTTTTATCTGTAACTCTTGGTGTACACCCCGATTTTTTTAAAATCCTGATTTAATATTCTAATCATGATTTATGAGATTTTTAAGAATAATTGAAAATTTTAATTTAATTACTTTTGAGTGAAAACAAATTTCAAAAAACTTTTTGGAAAATTCGTAGTGGAATAAAATTCGGTAATTTTATGTATGATCATATACACATAATGCAGTATATGGATATAGTTATACTTTCATAATACAAATACATAGATGTTTGAATATGTATACATGGATATGGTGTTTATGTGTGTGTATGTGTATACATGTATATATGTATATATGTTAAATGAATGTATTAGCATATTGAGAATATAAGAAAAATACAAACAAAATATATTTGAAATATTATAATATTATATTCCTAATAGTTAGTGGGAGAGGGTAGCTATGCATGAGATGAGTGGATGGATGGCTAGGATTTTGCTTGAAATTTGTGTGTATAGGTGGCATGATGAGATGGGGAGAGATTGTGATTATGCATAATACATAATTATGGGAGGGGTTTTTTATGCAAATTGGGAGACTAATAATTTCCTCAATCAAGTCTTTTCATCCCTCTACTCCAGATATATGAAACCATCTCAAAAGTAATCCCTAAAATCCCAAAATTCAATCTCCTCCCAATCTCTCCCTCAATCTCTCAGTCTCTCTTTCCCTTATTTTTCCCCTCTCTCCCTCTTGGATCTAGGCCAACAGCGGCGCACGCAATGGAGGGCGGGCGCCCGCCCTCCATTGCGTGCGCGGGCGGCGGCACGCGGCGGCAGGTGGCCAAAGGCAACAAGAAGAGCCCTGGGTGAAGAGTTTTCTTCCATTTTCAGATTTGATTCAAGGTTGATCTAAAAAATTTCAAATCTAGGATAAATTTCAGATCTTGTTTCATTTCATATTTAAATTTAACATGTTGGATCTTAATTCATCATGTTAGATCTTAATTCCTTCATGATATTTTCTCTTGGTGGTATGAGGGAGTCCTCCTTGATCATTCTTATTTCAATTTTTGCTCCTAATGAGTTATATATGAATCAGTCTACCATCATTTGTTATTTGTTGAGAATTAGAGAAAGATATTGATGATTTGATCTTTTTTAATTTTAGTTAATATACTTATATTATCTCAATTTGTTATGCCTTTGAAATGAGTAGTCTTCTACTAAAGAACTTTCATGTGAGGGAATTTTCTTTATATTTCTCTTGAAATTTTTTTAAAAATTTTGAAGTAAATTGTTGTGGGTATAGTCCTAGGTCTTATGCTATATTGCTTGATTTCAACTAATAATTGTGAATTTTGTTATGGTTGGAGTTTTAGTCCATAATAAGAAGATAAGAGGGGGTGACAGAACCTCTTTGATCTAATTCTTTTCATATCTTCTTGCAAAATAAAAATTCACTACCTAAATAAATTATTGTGAATAGAGTAATTAAATAAAATAATCTCTAGTTATGATTTCAATCTAGTTGAAGAGATTAAAGGAATTTGAGAATAACTCAAAATTTGAGCACTCTAGATAAGGATGTGCAAATCTGTCCAGTTTCTACAATCTGTAAATTCGGGATTAGTTCATCAATGTATTAAGAACAATAGGTATCGTGTATTATAACGTTGGAAAAATAAAAGAGTCTACTTTCCAACGGCTGTTACCGTGTCCCTATTGGAGGTCTAAACTTAGAGTTATTGCTGAAATAACACTGATTGGTTGAAATTGTCGTGTTGCAGTATCTATGCATGATAGCAGAGTTTCTGTCTATTTAGAACTATTTGTTAAGCAAAGTAGGTCATGTGATATACCATAAGAAAGATAATTAAGTCTAGATTCTGGCGGTGTTTTCGTGTCTTTTTCTGATGTCAAAAATAAAAGTTATGATAAAAACACCGCCGGCTATCCTAACGGATAGAACTATAGAATATTTTTTAAACAGTAAGTTTCTATCTAATTATCACTACTAAGTTAAACAATATATATATATGATATAACATTAGAAAGGTAAAAGAGTCTACTTTCTTATGGTTCTTACCGTGTCGCAATCAGGCATATGTGATAAGGGTTATTGTCAAAATACTATTAAGTCTTCAACTTAAGAATTTTATAAGAGTTCGATTCGGGTAATTGATGTACTTCAAACACATATGTAATGATAGAAAAAAGATATTATATGCCTTATGAGCCAAAAAGTTTGTGATAAATTGCTTAATTAGTGATTAATGTAAACTCTTTTTCTAGTAAAGAGGCTGTCAGCCTGGAAACCCTATCAAATGATGATACATGTGCATATACTGGCATGTGAAATAATCCGAATACATATAAACTTGATAATATACATAATGAATTTAATTCGGTACATAGTGCGGACTTGGATCTCATGGACAAAGATTTTATAGTATAGAATTATTACCAAATTATTATGAAACCGAACTCACCAAATTAATCAAATACAAAGCAATTAAAGATTATCATTGTGATGATCATAAAACCAGTGAACCAAATATTATGGTGTAGGAAAAACTTTATATGAATTGTTTGGCTAATTGCGCATTTCATAACTATTATATCATGTAGAGGGATGGTAGAAAACTTGAAAATTTTAATCCTTGCTAAACTTACAGATTAAAAGAGAACTTAGTGACGTATTTCATGGTTGGTGAATGCTCTGTCTTCTATTTTTCTAACGATTCTTATTGTTTCTTAATTGAATCCTGACATAGAAGTTACCATTTTATTTTGGCAGACCAGTCAATTCTAAGGAAGTTGAATTGAAAATCCTATATTAAGTTGGGCATGGAACTTGATTCTATCATAACTGAATTCTACTAGTATGATGTGTATGATGGCTAATAATCATGAATATGGGATCATTAGGAGGTACCAAGAGTATATATATGTATAGAATGAGAAATTTCAAACAAACTAAAAATTAAGTAATGGCGACTAACTTATGATTATATAAATGTATCAATAAGGTGATGGATTTATTATCTCTAGTTAATCTAAACTAGATCAACCTGAATCTCTAAAATTGAACCATATTAGGGTACGGATGTAGGGCGATGACGAGTTGATGTCCGAGTGAATAGTATGTAGAGATGATTATGGACTGGAATACAGTTAATAATTTATGGACTAATGATATGGCTGATATATGTCAATTGTGATTGTTACCTAATGCTATGGATGTGAGTCTGTGTATACAATCTGTACATATACATTTGTGATATATTGTATAACCATTTATTATTGATAACTTGTTAAAGATTATCTCTTGATTGTTATGCATGATGACTGGTGGACTATTATTAACTTCAAGGGATGCTCAGACTCTGGTCATGAATAATGCAGTCAATTCCATTCGCCAAATATTTAATATATGAATTCAGAATCATAACTAGTTAAAAGAACTAATCTTATGACAAAAATGAGTATTGAGAATGTAAGTAATTATTTGATGCGTCGTTGAATGTATGATAAATATAAGTTGTATGTATATTTGAATGCATGCATGTACTGGATAGTTACACGAACTTGATCGTGGGTGACATATTAATCATATGATTGGTGATTGAAAAAAGGATATCACAATGTGACTGACACTACGTGTGTTACCTTGATAGTTGATGTGTATGTGTGTTGTGTATGCATATCTTGTTATTTTATGTAAATCGAAGAAAATGGTTAGCGGGAGCCGGTAGGTGCGAAAACGCGGCATGACTTTGCGTGTTGTGATACAAAGGAAGGGGCCGGCGAGAGCCGGTAGGTGCGAAGACAGAGTATGACTTTATATGTTGAGATATGAAGGAAGAGGCCGGTGGGAGCCGGTGAGTGTGAAGACGGGGTATGAGATGGTCTGTATGTTATAGAGAAAGAAGTGGTTCATTTAAAATGAATAGTGTTGTATGCTCGTCCCTAATGTAAGACTGTGAAACTTTGCTTTATTATAAGAGATAATGAAATATTATATGATGTGTGAAAGTATACGAGTCAACCCATGTACTTGAAGTGTGATACGATATACAATATATAAGTATGTTTTGTAATATATGCATTATCTGGATTAACTTATTGTGATTGGTGTACCATCGTGTATAGTATATGAAATATGTACACATGAAATGAATCCGGTTATAAACTAAGTCACAATATAACTCGTAAACCCTGTAAAATACAGTGCAAAGATTTAAGTTATAGAGTCATTGACCGAAGGAGTCAGGTCATTTTGCAAACCATAGAGATAGTTGGGTTAACTGTTTACCGTAATATAATTGTTTCTCTTCTTTATCCGCACTCGCCTTTGTTAATTGAAGCAAAGCATGTTTTCTCTTATTTTGGCATGTATATCATTTTCTTGATCTCCTTTTACTCTCCTCACTGAGCTGTTGAGCTCACCCTCCTACAGATTATTATGTTTTCAGGTTATGGTGAAGCGAAGGCCCAATTTAAGATTTCAAGCGCTTCATTGAAAATTTTGTTATATAGAGAAAGTATTGGAGTTGTAATTTTTGTGTATTTGTAAAGCTTCATGTTGTATATGTTTACAATTTTATTTGATGTTATTTATAGCACGAGTTAGATGGCTATGATCTTGATAAGTTGGATTTATGAATAAATTGGTATTATGTTGTGGAAGCCGAGAGGATACTCTCGAGCCCATTATATTATGATTGTTGAGATGTTATATATGGATAAGTAGGCGATGTCAAACCGAAACATTATTATAATTGAGTAGATGATTGCCGAGTCTAGTTTATGCGTTTGGATTGAGAATAAGTAGGCTGATGTTAGCTAACACTATTGTGGTTTAGTATTATATATCAGGTCAGATCAGTTTTTATAAAGGAGGTACTGCTAAATTTTCAAAGATTTGGAAGTGATTATGATAAGTTGTCCGTTTAAAAGAATGTTATGTAAATTGAGGATATTAGAAAATTGAGACCGTTACAGTTGGTATCAGAACTCAGGATTTCTCGGCCAAGTTCTGGATCAACCAGCGGGTCGATCAACCTTCCGCCGACCCTCTTTTGTCTCTTCTGGATCAACTGACTGGTCGGCCATTAGGTTGATTGTTTTTGAAATTTTGCGAGAAAAAATTTGGTTTCTTTTTGCTGTTTTATCCAAACAGTATTGTACATGTCTGTAACAGATATATCTTTTCTGATCGTTGCATGTTTTTGTTTTTAATGGGATCGACCGTCACGAGTGATGCATTGCCCGCCACGTGTGGCATGTGCAAGTAATCTCTTGCATTGAGCTGTCACTTGGTTGACCAACCCCGTCTAGCGGTCGACGCAATTGACCCATATTTTTACCTTGAGGGTATTTTTACA
Source organism: Agave tequilana (assembly GCA_038442645.1). Classification (NCBI taxonomy): domain Eukaryota; kingdom Viridiplantae; phylum Streptophyta; class Magnoliopsida; order Asparagales; family Asparagaceae; genus Agave; species Agave tequilana. The sequence continues at coordinate 11,761 of JAVJIF010012902.1, forward strand.
CGAAATTTTTGTGAGATCTTTCTCTCACCTGTTCTTCGCACCCTTCCCTGTAATACCTTTTCTCAACACTCTTTACATAACTTATGAGAAAAAATCTTTAACACGCTACAAAAATTTTCAAGAGCTTCTCAACTTCAAGTTTTCTCACTCTTTTAAGCTAAAGATTTCTTCTCCTTCAAATAGTGATTCAAAATTTCATTTGGTATTATGATTGAGATCGATTCTTCAACTTCTACTACTTGATCTCAATCTCCTCAAGAGTTCTACTTAAAGATTCAAGGTCCAAGTTTTAATTTTTTTTTTCATATTATTTTGCACTAGCCCTTATTGTGCCAAGCTAAGTAAGTTTTTTTTAGGATTTTTTATTTTTTTATTTTCTTTTATTATTCTTTTTAGATTAGGTTTTTTCTCGAGGACTAGCAAAATATAGGTATGAGGGTATAATGAATGTATATATATATATATATATATATATATAATATATATATATATATATATATATATATATATATATATTTATAATACCATTTTTATGTCTATTAATTGCCACATTTAGTGCTGCATGAGTATATTTTATTATGTTTTTGCAGAAATTTGGTCAAGAGCACAAATTGAAGAAAAGAAGAGAAAATCAATAAAAAGAAGAGGTTATAATTTGTTATACAGAGACTAGAGAATCAAGAGAAGAATCAATACTTTTAAAAGAGCTCACAATCATTACAGAGGAGATGGCAAAAAAGTTGAGAGGGAGAATCATCAAAAGACCATCCACGTTGCCGACCCAGTTGGCAACGCGGCTGTTGAAAAGTCATAATAAGCGTTGATCATAGTCGTCAGCTACGCAGCCGATCAGGACGGCCACACAGCCGACTAATTTTAAAAACCAGAGCTGAAATTTCATGTGTAATTCTTATATGATTAGGAGATTCCTATGTGACTTGTACTCAGACTTTGAATATCTCTGTGGTCTATAAAAGGATTTGCATACCATTGTAAATAGGAATCTCTTCCTAGAGTTAAAATTCTCAATAAAAGTTTAGTTTTTCCTTTTTAAAAGTTTTAACTGATTGGAGAATTGGTGCTTTGGAGAAGAAGAGCAGCAGAGAATCAAATCTAGAGTTCTTCTAGATTGGTTTTCTCTTTTCTTTTCTTTTCTAATTTACTTTTGATTATGTTTTTAATTATGAAAATCATGCATTGCATTTTTCTAATTATGAACTAATTCTCTTAGGTTATGACATTGATGTAGGAATATTATGAAGATGTAGACTTGTTGCTTTGTGTTAGTATTTAGAGTTTACTTTTATGTTAAGCCTTTATTTTCGATTTCATATCTAATAATTGATGATCACAATTATATAGATGACTAGATTTGAGACCGAGATGAGATAACTTAGTATAGCATCATAGAAATAAAGACCACAATTCACATGTTGAGATCAAGAGGAGATACATAGGTTGTGCAATCGCGTGAGAAAGACCACAAATCTTCATGCATCCCTTAGCTTGTAAATCTACTAGATCGAGAGATTATAGGTGTTGGTCCAAAGGCCTATCACTCTAGTTTTGATGATGATCAACTGATGTAGTTATAGTACTAATGATCTTGTGTTTATTTAGTTTCAGATTTGTGATCAAGATCTTAGTAGGTGTGTAGCTTCAACAAAGGATTTAAAGTCAAGTTTTGAAGCTAGCCCGCTTTGATTCAAGAGCTTGTGCATCAAGACCACATCAAGTACTCAAGAGGAGTCTAGCTCTATGGATCGAGTTTGGACTAAGTCAAGAAGATGTGAAGACTTCAAGTGAAGACCTTCAAGATCAAGACTTGTGTCTAGGTTTGTTTTTATAAGATTTTATTTTTAGATAAAATGTAAAGGATAGAATAGTTGGTGGATTGCTCAAGTATACCATACACACACACTCTTGATTTAGATAAGTTTTTCATAAAAGAATTTTTATTTTGAAAAAATACAAAAGAGTTTTTCTTTTTGGAAAATACCGTTTTGGTGTTTGGTATTCAAGTTTACATGTATTTACCAAAATCGTATTTAGTGCTTAATGTCAAAAACATAGATATTTCACCATGTATGTGTAGTGAATCATATCCATACACTCTATGCTTTCAATGAGTTTAAAATATCTTGTTTTTGTATTTGGAGAAGTTTGGAAAATAAGTTTTGAAAAAAATCAAGTTTTAAAAATACAGTTTTGTTTTGAGCCAATATTTTCAAGTTACAAAAATAGTCCAATTTGTTTGTAAAATGCCTTGATTTTGTGCAAGCATGTTTGATTATCAAAGTATAACATTGAAACTATTTTTGTAGATTTTTTCGTGAATTTATGAGATTTTATTTTAGCCAAAATACCAAGTTTTTAATCCCTTAACATTTTCTGTCCTGGCTTCAGCCGGTCGACCGACCGGTCGACCGAAGTCTGAAGTCGGTCGACCGGGCGGTCGACCGACGTGCACAGACGTGCACGCCAAGTTCTGGCTGAAGGCCGGTCGACCGACCTGGTCGACCGTCCAGAGAGCACTGCTCTCTGGAAAGGCCCCGGTCGACTGGGCGGTCGACCGGACAGAGAGCAGTGCTCTCTGTATCCAAGCCACGGTCGACCGGCCGGTCGACCGCTGCCCAACGGTCAGAAAAATGACCATTGGCGGTCGACCGGGCGGTCGACCGTCAGGCCACCTTGATCCCAACGACTAGTTTTTCTAACCCTATAAATTTGAGGGTTTGGGTGCTGTTTTCTCTAAGATTTTTTAGTGGGTTTTCAGCTAGTTTTTTCTACTTCATTAAAAGAGTTTTCTCCACTAAATTGAGAGCTAATACTTCCAATCAAAATGGGAGTTTATCAAGAGTGTTTTAAAAGTGATTTTCTTGAGTTTTCCTCCACCATTTCAATCCTTGTTTTCTCACACAACACTTGAGCTATCCATTGCTATATCTACCTATAGGGATTTGTTGTGAGAGGATTTTAGGTGATCAAGAGTTGTGATCACCAAAATTCATCTTTGTTCTTTAAGGAGGCGGACTGTTTGGTACGGAAAAGAGATTTTGCCGTAAAATTTCCTTGAATCAGTTGAAAGATTACAACAAAACAATATTCCGACTACAAGGGAGGGAGGATGCTTGAATCTTCCCTTTGTTTAAATCTGGGTTCTTCGTGTGGCGATGGAGAGTGAATCTTGTTCTCCGTTGACCAGATGACCGTCCTGGACCGTCGGGGGTCTTCTCTTCGGCCGGTAGGGGAGTAACTCAGCTCCGGCTACCAAACTCTCAAAGAGGAGGTAGGCGAAGATAGGCTAGTACTCAGTAAGCCTGTTGAAGAATCTCTTCTCTCTCGGTCGTTGACGTCGGGCTTCTCTCTCTCGATGCCTTGATCTTCTGACCCTCTGGATTCAAAATGCCGACCTTAATTGATCACTCGACCTTCTTCTCCCACTGAATCCAAATCTTCGACCCATCCTTCATAGCCAACAGGGCTATTTATAGGGTCTTAGGGGGTGATCGTGCCCCCCTAAAAATGCGCCTGAATGAGGGCCGTTACCCGCGATACGCGCGGTAACTGACTCCCCACGATCTGGGCGGTTGCAACTGAGACGCGGATTTCAGACTAAACGCGCCTTGATGCTGAGACGCGGGCTTCAGGCCGGACGCGCCTTGGATGCTGAGACGCGAGCTTCAGTCCCTTGCGTCTTGGATGCTGAGACGCGGGCTTCGGGCCGACGCGCTTTGATGTTTAAGACGCGGGCTTCAGGCCGACGCGTCTTGAAGTTGAGACGCGGGCTTCAGGCCGACGCGTCTTGAAGTTGAGACGCGGGCTTCAGGCCGACGCGTCTTGAAGTTGAGACGCGGGCTTCAGGCCGACGCGTCTTGAAGTTGAGACGCGGGCTTCAGGCCGACGCGTCTTGAAGTTGAGACGCGGGCTTCAATCCTTTGCGTCTTTGAGACTGCTTCTTTGGTGGCTTGCCTGGTTAGTCATTTTTAGACAGCCTACAGAACCCCCTCCAAAGTTTCCGATATTCCGCAGTTGAATGGGACGGATTTCGGAATACTTTGGACTTAAACCGCGTTCGCCTTTGTGACCGGACTGTTGATGCTTCGGGTTTGACCTTATCCGAATTTGGTCTTCGTGAGTGTACTGTTGAACTCTTAGAAGCCATCAGAGTCGATCGTGTTGAGTGTCTAGATACACAGCCTAGACCTCCCCAATTGCTTTTTAGTCTGTCACGGGTGCGTTTTTGGCTAGGAGTAGTTGGTTGTCTGTTGGCGCCAGTGTACTGTTGAACTGTCTTGCAGACGCATGAAACTGGACGCAGGCTCCTTTTTGAAAGCAGACGCAGGAGACTGGACGCAGGCTCCTTTTTTTTGAAAGCAGACGCAAGAGACTGGACGCAGGCTTCTTTTTGAAAAGTAGAAGCCACTTTGAAGACGCAGCGTCTATAGGGTAGACGCGATGTTGGTCAGACGCGAACTCCTTAGAAGGGACGCGACCTTCAGAAAGCATTCTTGGAGATGCTGACGGGGCATGTCCGGTGCGTTTTCTGGGCGCGAACTTTACGCTGTCATGATGACGCCGCCAGCTGGCTTGGGGAAACGGTGAAATTTCGCCTTTTGGCGCGCGGATCTTGCGGTTCATTAAATGAACTGCTCCACGTGTCGGCTTCTGATTCGCGGCGGGGTTGCGACGCATGATCTTCGTCACCGGCAGTGATTTTGTTACACGCGTCAAGCGACGGTTCGCTGCAGCGTCCCTTGGGTCACGCGCCGCGTATCTCTGCGTATCCCCGTGCCTATAAAAGGCAACTGTTTGGAGAACTTCCTCTTCTTCTCCGCATTCGCTTACTCTGAGAATTTTAGAAAAGAAGAACTCTCTTCCTCTGTTCCTTTTTCTAGCTTCAGACCAAACTCGCCATGGCACCAAAGACCAAGCCGACCGCCTCCTCCTCAAAGGCGACCACCACCGAGGCCCGGAGGGGCGTCTCCTCCTCTGCGCAGGACTTCGTCCTCCAAGGCCTCCAAGGTAGTATGCCTTAGGCAGAACTGACCCTTAAGGACTTTAAACCATTAAAAGCGTGTTTGATTCCCCAGACGCAGTCTTTGGGATGATAACCGGGGCGCGGATTAGATAATCTGACACCCAAGAGCCCTGTGCTTCGGGTCCTTCACTTAGAATTTCTCTAACTGTGAAGGTCTCTGGACGCAGCTTTGCAGAACGCAGATTTGATCTTCGCGTTCTGTGTCATCAGGCGCCAATTTGATGAATCTGGCGTCTGAGTCCAAGTGCTTTGAATTTTTACAAGTCTTGGTTTGCAGAACGCGGATTTGATCCTTGCGTTCTGTGTCATCAGACGCCAATTTGATGAATCTGGCGTCTGAGTCCAAGTACTTTGAAATTCCACAAGTCTTGGTTTGCAGAACGCGGATTTGATCCTTGCGTTCTGTGTCATCAGGCGCCAATTTGATGAATCTGGCGTCTGAGTCCAAGTACTTTGAAATTCCACAAGTCTTGGTTTGCAGAACGCGGATTTGATCCTTGCGTTTCTGTGCCATCAGGCGCCAATTTGATGAATCTGGCGTCTGAGTCCAAGTACTTTGAAATTCCACAAGTCTTGGTTTGCAGAACGCGGATTTGATCCTTGCGTTTCTGTGCCATCAGGCGCCAATTTGATGAATCTGGCGTCTGAGTCCAAGTACTTGGAATTTCATAAGTGGCTTCAATCTTTGCGTTCTGTGCTTCTTGACGCAGATTTGCGGGTCTGGACGCGGATTTGATGATTCCTGCGTCCAGTATCTTTTCTGCGTTTGGACGCAGAACACTTAGTATTTTTCTTTACTTTTGGTAAAGCATCTGACTTAAGTGTCTTCATCTTTTTGCAGCGCCGCAACCTGCTACTTCACTCCCCAAGATACGCCATTTTGGGCATGTAGGTGGAGCTGACCGGAACCTGACCTTTGTGCTGCAAAGGACTGCCCCTGTGACTGCCGACCAGTCGCCGGCTCGTGAGAAGAAGCTCTCGAATGTCGAGATGAGGACTCTTCGAGTGCTGATGACCGATGCAGCATTCGTCACGGATGACGGCATCCAGCTGAAGAAGCCCGCCTTCTTCTTCGGGATCATATCCACGATGGCGGCCATCGCGTGCACGAAGGGACTTACACATGGCTCCGTCAAATAGGGGGCCGAAGGTTCTTTCTCCCGGCCATGGATAGGATGTACCCTATGTTCTATTACCAGCATATGTCCGTCCCGCGGAAGATGGAGTTTGACCTCGCTCGATATGCTCCTGAGGTTACTCTTGGCGATCTGGGCTCCCACCACCAAGTGCACCGTCATGACGGCCATGACGAGTCGGTTATCGGCCTTTTCCCTGGATCGCGCAAGAGGGAGATCCCATCTGGAGAGATACCGCACATTGGCTCCACCTTCCTCAACATGTTCATGGCAGCGGAGGGTGACTATCCAGTTGCGTTCCGTGCATATGGGTGGATCTATTCCCCAGCGAATTACTGGTGGGGCAGGATGGTTGGCTTTGTCCTTACCGAGCTCGGGGATTTGCTGAAGCGTGTAGGACTGTACTCGGCGGTCAGGGCCGTACAGTGGGGGATCCCTCAAAGTTCTCAAAACTTCTTTGGGATCCTAGAACGTTATAATCCCTTGACGGGGACGTTCTTTACTCCAGTCGGGGAGATGGGCCTTGCCTTACACGAGATGCACGAGGTCTCAGGACTGGTAACAGGGGACATGCCCTATGAAGAATATGTCCCGACCGCTGTGGAGCTTCGCTACGTGAAGGAGGAGTTTCCCCTCATATATGAGACCTACTGGGAAGTGCTATGTCACTTCCATATCTGCGGTCAGCTCACCAAATGGCGGTCGCAGGGGGTCACGTACCTGTCTTGGGCCAGTTATTTGTTCAACAATGTGAACACCAAAGACCACTTGATCACCCGATTGACGCCCAGCTCTGATAGGGAGATCGAAGACCGGATTGATCAGATGTCCGAGAAATTCTACACCACAGAGTCGAACGAAGATGGTTTCGACCCTGACTTGGTTTTCGAAAGCTTCCACCACCAAGCCCGGACTCCTATCTCCGATCGGGCGCTGCTGGCAGGCTTTCTGATGCTGTGGCTAAAGCGTTGTGTGGTGCCCACGCTGCCACATGAAGTTATAGTTGCCGACGTGGTGTACCCGGCGGTGCTTCTGGCCCATGGCAACCCTATAGCTCTTCTCCCGGCCGTGGTGGCTGGTATTCAGAGCGGGCTGCGGGCGCTGGCTAAAAGCTTTTGTGAGCCGCCAAAAACTGTGGATTCCGAGGAAAGCCGCTCACGGACGCAGAGGGGAATCCAGTGGTGAAGCGTCCCAATCCTCGGGTTGAGCTGCCTTACACATACCTTATGGCCTGGTATGTGATGCACTGCCCCTCTTTGATGACGGCGGTGCGTTGGAAGGAGGACTCCGTCCCCTTCATACAGCGATTGGAGGGTTCGAGGTGGCAGGATCCTTACATATATTATATCCGGAAGCGTCTTTCAGCCCCGGCAAACTATCAGCTCAATCGTTGCCTCCTCCAGATCCCTGGTGCATCCTACGGCGATCTACTTGTCGATTCCGCAGGCCCTGATGATTTCACGAGGTTATCCCAGGGAGCCTTCTGGTGGTTGCTCAATATTCGGCCCGGGTATATGCTTTTTCGACAAGGGACATCATGCACCATTGAGCCATACATGCCGAATCGCTTCGCTCGACAGTTCGGCTATGACCAGCTCTATATCGGGAATCCAAATGCTTATCTCGCCTTCGAAGGGAACTTGTTCGAGGGTGCTCGGGCCTGGTACTATAGTGTGGCTGGAGGGACAGGAACAACCTTCCGTCTACCTCTTGAAGCGCCCAAGTGCCAGATGAGTCTAAGCTATTGTACTTGGTACTCCCAAGCCGTCCAGACACCAGACTTTCTTCCGGCATCTTCATGTATCGAGAGCATCAATGCAAGCCTCGAGACAAGGACAGAGTCTGGTAAACCAACGAGACTCGTAGAGCAGTACCGGAAAGTCTGTAAGGAGGTCGGGAGAAGGACGAGGAGGGAGCCACGAGCTACAGAGCCACGACCGCCAAGGGCAGAGCCACGAGCGAAGAATGAGCCGTCAGTAACGAGGGCGGAGCCATCAGAGACGAGAGAGGAGCCTCCAGCAACGAGGGCGGAGCCACCAGCAAAGAGGTCTAAGCAGTTGGCGAGTAAGCGTCATCACCGCTCTACTTCTGTTATTGAGCCTGCCCCGAAGAAGGTTAGGAGGGACTTGGCGGCTGAAGTCTCTCAATCCGGAGCTATCTCTGCCGGAGTTGAGGCTCCTCCTGAAGACGTCGTCAGAGTTGAGGAACCTTCGGAAGAGGAGGATTTCCCCCCTTTAACTCGTGCTCCTAAGTCGCACCGCGAGGCTGTGGAGGAAGGGGAGTTCATCGAACAACCCGTTATTGCTGCTGCTGATGCCGAATCCCCGGAGATTGACATAATGGGCGATGAAGATGTTGAACTTCCGGAAACCTCAGCTCAGCTCAAACCTCCTTCTGCTCATGAAGGGAGAGATGAGGCACAGCAGTTGGGGTCTCCAGGCGTCTTCATCTCTAGTTCCAGGGCCGTCGACCCTAGTCCTACTACTGGGGTGATTGGAGGCAAGGCTCCGATTACGGAGCTTCCTGAGCTGTCGTCTTCTTCGCTCTCAGGGGAAAGCCTCTTTGAGGACAAAGTCGACTATAGCGAGGAACCCGCTCCTCCTGATCAAAGCAAGTTCTTCCATGTCTCAGAGGAGGAAATGTATGTGGGCGAGTCATCATCTGCACCACCAGTGGCGGCTATTCCTGTTGAAGGTACCCTTTCCACCTCCTGTCCAATTTTTCTTTACATGTTGAAGAAGATGTCTTGACATTCTTCATTTTATATTGCAGGGCCAACCGGAGATGCCGAGGCTACAACCTCCTCGCATATTGAGGAGATGGTGAGAGAGTTGACTCGGCCACAGGGAATTGAGACCTCAGCTGCTGAGATGCCCTCAGAGGGGCAGCTGCTGGTACTGGGGAGCCTTCCACTCTACCAGAGGAGGAAGCCACTACTGAGGTCAAGAAGGCTCGGGTGGAGGGTCCAATGGCAGGTCCACTCCCAGGAGATTGCACAGCCCAAGCTTCAAATGAAGCTTCTGAGGAAATCGTGCTTGCCACTCCATCATTGGTCGCGGAAGTTCCAGCAGGGATAGCACCTCCGGAAGCACCAGTGGCTGGTTCCGCTCTTGCCGTATCGGCGGTTAGCATGACTTCTGCGCAAAAAGAGCCGGCCTACACCCCTTCTTCCGAGATAGAAAGGGGTCGGGGAGCGTTCCGGGTGATGACAGCATGGACTTCCTGACGCGCAGTACGGTGCGGCAGTTCTTTGAAGCGATGCGATCGTGCATCGACTTTATCCTTTCTGGGCGTCGTTCTTTTGACTTTGCCCGGAGATTTCTCGGGAATGTGGCCGAGAACATCGAGCTAGTCGGGGGCCTTCCTCTTGCTCAGGCATGTATGCGGGTGGTGGATCAGTTGGAGAGTGACCTGAAAGAGCTGAAGTCTTTAGACGAAGCTGACTCCCTCCACGAAACCCAAGTCATCCTGGATAGCCTCCTTTCTGCCCAAAGGCAAGAGCGACAGGAAGTGGAAGTACAAATTGCCGAAGAGGTCAGCAACCTTGAGCGTTCCCAGGCTGAATGCCAAAGGCTGATTGAAGACTCAGGGGATACTGAGCTTATCATGCAGAACACAGAGCTTGCTATTACCAACGCTCGGGCTGCCATTGCTAAGGCCAAAGCCATGCTAGCTGTCAATGAAGAGAAGCTCGTCGCCCTCCAGAAGAAGCTAGAGGAGCAGAAGGCTGCAAGGGTACGGGCTGAAGAGAGCCAGTCTGTTCATCTCTCCAGATTGGAGACTTTGCGAGCCCAGCTGGCTGAAAAACCCTGCCTATCTGAAGAGGAGCTGCGGGTCCAGGCGATGATGGAGGCTGAGAAGGCACGTCAGCATGAGATGCATCGTCTCAGGGAGCGCATCCGTTCCCTACCAGATCGAGATTTTTAGCCTTCTCCTCCTTTTTTTGTAACGCTCAATCTTATTTGTATAAGAGCGTTTTTGTATCACTTTCATATTTTTTGGAGATAAATAAAAGTGACACCCTCCTTTTTACTTCTTTTGTCTCGAACCCTTTGCCTTTGGTTGGACATGTAGGAGCAAGGAAGTCTTTTGATCTTTATCAAAATTATAATCATAATCTTAATAAGTCAAAAGTATTGAGGAAAGATCTTGTTCCAAGAACTTTCATGACACTGTCAGAGGTGTAAGCTTAACTTGACAGAGGTGATTTTTGGTGGACCTGCCACTTTGTGGAAGAAAGTGACAGGTGGAGTTCGTACCCCCAGGAAAGATGAACTTTTATCAAGGATTTGTGCTTAACTTGATTTCAGATCAGCTGGGGATGTTGATGGAAACATTGTTTATTGGTGTAATGTTAACCAACAATGCCTCCAAAATGAATTCGATATTCTGTCGGGGAGAATATCAAATGAAACTAGACTCGCGGGGGAATCTAGGGAAGTCCTTACCGTTAGAGGTGTGATATTAACTTAACGGGTTGGAAATAGTCTTGTCAGAAGTGTAATGTTAACTTGACAAGGACATGAGTTAGAGGTGTAATATTAACTTAACTCATCGACATCTCAGTTTTATAAGGGAAAACTGAGGGTGTCACTGTCATAGGTGTGATGTTTAACTTAACAGTGAGGGTAATGCTAGAGGTGTAATGTTGAACTTGGCATTAGTCGTCTCGGCCTGAAGAAGTCGAGGAAAGGTCATAGCCATAGGTGTATTGTTGAACTTAGCAATGACTCGGATGCTAGAAGTGTAGTGTTAACTTGGCATCGTCCATTTCAGCTTCGATATGGAAGTCTGAAGAAAGGGTGACTGTCAGAGGTGTAATATTAACTTGACGGGCACCTGGTATACTGCTTAGAGGTGTAATGTTAACTTAAACAGTAGTTTGTCAGAGGTGTGATATTAACTTGACAAGAATTGGCTCTTGATAGGAGCAATTTGAGGACCTGTCATTCTATTGATGAGAATTGACAAGTGGAATTTGAAATGCCAGAGGTATAGTGTTAACTTGGCAATTTTGAAGTTTGCTGCTCTATGTAGAGGTAACAAGCGGGGCTTGTACTCGACAAGGAGTATTCATTACCAGAGGTATAGTGTTTAACGTAGTAATGTTTGCATTTTGTGGTCCTACCATTCTATGGATGAGAATTGGTAAGAGATTTTGGAGGAGAGAGTGGAATCAGGTCCACTTAGGATTTTTAGCAAACCCTCAGCTGTCAACGGATTTGAGGTGCCTTTACCAACTACCGTTTGAGTTGGGCTAGTCATGCTATTCCCCTCAGCATGATGAGTTGTCGAGGACTTATGTTGGGCTTAGATGCCAACGTTTTCCTCTATCCTTAGCCGTCGAAGGCGTTGGATGTTTGATCAGAGTGTGGTATTAACTTGATCGGCAGGATTTTTAGCAAACCCTCAGCTCTCAACGGATTTGATGTGCCTTTACCAACTACCGTTTGGGTTGGGCTAGCCATGCTATTCCCTCAGCATGATGAGTTGTCGAGGATTTATGTTGGGCTTAGATGCCAACCTTTTCCTCTATCCTTAGCCGTCGAAGGCGTCGGATGTTTTTTTTTTTTTTTTTTTTTTTTTTTTTTTTTTTTTTTTTGATCAGAGGTGTATTTTTAACTTGATCGGTGGAAGAATGCCATCTAGGGATAGTATTTCTTCAGGAATTTGCCATTGATTGGCATCATGAGTGTATCGCCATTTGAGGTTATGAGGCGATACGATCCATTTGAGTAGACTGACTCTACTACAAACGGTCCTTCCCATTTGGGTTGGAATTTTCCTTTCGTCTTGTGCGTCATGACCATGGGTCTCCGGACGGCTAAGACAAGGTCGCCTTTCTTGAAAGTTCGCGTCTTGACTTTCTTGTTGAAGGCTCTGGTAATGCGAGCTTGGTAAAGCTCGATCTGCTGCTGGGCCTGCAGACGCTTGTCGTCTAAGGCTTCCAGTTCTTGGAGTCGCTGTCGATGCTTCTCCTCTGTCGTCATCTCGGCGGTCAGGGCGACGCGTAGAGATGGAATTTGAATTTCCAGTGGGAGCACGGCTTCACATCCGTATACCAAGGAAAATGGCGTGGCTTTAGTTGGGGTTCGCACGGTCGTGCGATATGCCCATAAGCATTCACCCAGCTTATCGTCCCAGTCTCGTTGACTTTTCGAGACGAATTTCTTAAGAAGCTTGCCAATAGTCTTATTGAAAGCTTCCGCGAGGCCGTTGGCGGGAGGATAGTATGCCGTTGAAGACACACTCTGGATTCTGAATTTGGCACAGAATCTCTGGAAAGCCTGGCTGATGAACTGGGGTCCATTGTCATGGACGATCCGCCGAGGCACACCAAAGCGATAGATAACGTGATGTTTCACGAACTTGATCACGTTAGACGATTTTACCTCTTTTAGAGGAACAGCTTCGGCCCACTTGGAGAAGTAATCGGTTATTGCTAGAATGAACCGATGTCCTTTCGACGATGGTGGGCTGATGGGGCCAACCACGTCCATCCCCCACATTTCGAACGGCCAAGTAGAGGTCGTAGAGTGGAGATACCCTGGTGCTTGATGGATGAAATCGCCATGTATTTGACAGGCGTGACATCTCTTAGCGAGGGAGATGGCGTCGGCGACCATCTTGGGCCAGTAGTACCCCAATCTTTGGAGTCTGTTTGCCAGCTTCGGACCAGGTTGATGAGCTCCACATGTGCCATCGTGGGCTTCTTTCAACATTTCGCGGGCCTCTTTTGATGAGAGGCACCGGAGTAGGATCCCGTCATGCGATCGACGATAGAGTGTTCGCGTGATCGCATTATAGTAGAATTTGGGGGCTTTCCTCCGAATGGCGGCCGCCTCTTTGGTGTCTTCAGGCAGGATGCCGTATAAGACATAATCAATATAGGGGAATCGCCAGTCTTTAAGCTCTGGATCGGTTGACACTTCAAGTGTCTCTTTACCGCGACGATCTCCTGTTGACCCTGGGTAGTCTCCGGGGGGGATTTTTGGACAGTATAGGTCGTGGCTATAGACGAATACTTTCTCCATTGCTCCAGCTGGGAGAGCTAGGGAAGCTGCGAGAGATGCGAGGGCATCTGCATGCGCATTTTGGCTTCGCGGCACATGGTCGATGTAGAAGTTTGAAAACTTCTCCGCCATGTGGATTGTCGCGTCGTAGTAGGGTACTAGATCTTCATGTCTGACCTCATACTCTCCGCGAACTTGGCTGACGATGAGTTTGGAGTCACCGTATGCCTCGAGATTTTTAACGCCAATCTCATCGGCGAATTGCATCCCAATCAGGAGAGCGTTGTATTCCGCCACATTGTTGGAACAGGGCTCGGTTAACGAGATAGCTCGGGGGATCACGTAGTTTTGTGGGGAGACGAGTACCACTCCTACCCCCGCTACTGTGTGTCCCTTGGGGCTTGCCCTTGATGCACCATCGAAGAAAAGTTGCCATACTTGTCCTTCAAACGATGTCTGGGTTAGGCATACTTCGGCGACCTCATCTGGGAGATCCTCATAAAGTTTGGCTGCCCTCGGATCCGGGTGTTCAGCTAAGAAGTCCGCCACCGCTTGTCCTTTAATGGCCTTCTGTGGCAGGAAGTGCATCTCATATTGAGAGAGCAATATAGCCCATTTTGCCAGCCGGCCATTCAATGATGAAGGCTTTGTCATAAGCAACCTCAGGGGGTTGACTTTTGATATGACATTTATAGTTTGGCCTACCAGATAATGTCGCATTTTCTGAATAGCGAACACCAAGGCCAAACACTCCTTCTCGATCGGGTTGTATCGATGTTCGGCCCCGATCATCGTTCTACTGAGGTAGTAGATCGCTTGTTCTCGTCCTTGGTCATCATTCTGAGCTAGTAGAGCTCCCAAAGAATGATCCATCGATCGGACGTACACCAGGAAGGGTTTTCCGGATACCGGAGCTGCAAGTACTGGTGGTTGGGTGAGGTATCGTTTGATCTCCTCGAATGCTTGCTGGCAAGCGTCGTCCCATATGAACGAGACTCCCTTCTTCATCAGCTTAGCGAAGGGTTGGCATCTCCCAGAGAGATTTGAAATGAATCTGCGGATGTACGCCAATCGTCCTTGCAATCCTCTGAGCTCCTTGAGGCTTCTGGGGGGTTGCATCTCTTGGATAGCACGGACTTTCTCCGGATCCAAATGGATTCCTGTGGAAGTTACAACGAACCCTAGGAACTTGCCGCTGGCTACCCCCAGGAAGGACTTGGTGGGATTCATCTTCAATTGATGAGCCCGCATGATGTCGAAGACCATCTTCAGATCAGCTATGTGATCTCCTTTAATGCGACTTTTCACCGCGATGTCGTCGACATAACATTCCACCGTTTTGCGTATCTGCTGATGGAAAATGGTATTCATGGCCCTTTGGTATGTTGCCCCTGCATTCTTTAAACCGAAGGGCATGACGGTGTAGCAGTATACTCCTAGAGGTGTCCTGAAGGAGGTATGCTTTTCATCGTCAGGGTACATCTTGATTTGATTGTATCCTGAGAATCCGTCCATGAAGGACATTCGCTCGAATCCGCAGGTATTGTCAATCATGACATCTGTGATTGGCAATGGGAATTCGTCTTTGGGGCAGGCCTCGTTTAGATCGCGGAAGTCGATGCAGATCCGGATCTTCCCGTTCTTCTTAGCAACGGGGACAATGTTAGCTACCCAGTCGGGATGTTGTTCCTCCCTGATGAAGCCGGAGTCAATAAGCTTCTTGACTTCTGATTGAATGGCCTCCATTATTTCGGGACGAAACCGTCGCTGCTGTTGCTTGACGGGTTTTACGTCCGGACTGATGTTGAGGCGGTGCATAGCCACTTGAGGATCAAGTCCAGGCATGTCCTCGTAATTCCAGGCGAAGACGTCTATATACTCTTGTATAAGAGATATTAGATCATTCTTCTCTGATGGTGACAGGCCGTCACTTATGAAGATGGGCTTGGGGTTGGCTTCATCTCCTAGGTTGATCTGAACAACCTTGTCTTCTGTGGGTGGCTCACACTGTTCAAAGCGGATATCCCAGAGAGCATTCAGATGTTTGATCCAGGGGTCTGTATCCGACTGGATCATTTCTTCGTCTTCGTCTTCCAGATGGCTTGTTGAAACCATGTTTACTGAAAGCCCTTTGAAGATGTTGCCAATACTGACATCTGATTCCCACGATGACGTGTCTGAAGAGTGATCATGGCCTGATGGTTCCTCAGAATCAGAGGCTGACGGCACTGGGGTTGATACATAGCCCAACCCCCGGCGGGTCTGATGATAATAGTCAGGTGTTTTTCCTTTTGGTACAAAAGATCGAAGCAATGATCTCCTTCCTTTGCCGAAGTTTAACCCGGGCCTGTTGATTAGATCGTACCCCATACGCTTCATCATCTTGAGCGTTCTCGGTTCATAATGATTGAACTGGGGGGATTCATCCTCGCCTTCTGATTCTTCATGGGGCGTTGGTTCAGACATGATTCGTCCAAAGAGGATAGGTCTCTGGCCCTTTTGTCTGGCTGGAACCATAAATGAAGATCCTTGCGCGTCACCATCATCATGGTACGTCCCGAAGGATGATTTTATAGGTACATGCAATGATGTCAGAGCATTCATTGCCGACCATACATCCTCGCCCATGTCGGTACTAGTATCCGACGGTATTGACTCAGATTCATACACAGGAAAATACGCGAAATCTAAGTCTTCATTAATATACCAACCGCCTGCATCGTCGGTGGTATCAACATCGAGCTTATTAGTGCTCTTTACAAGTGGTTCTAACTCCCACAGGCACTCTTCTTCTTCGGGCTCGGTGTCAGCTTCATTACCAGAGTCTGGCTCCTCTGGTTGCGGGGTTCCATTATTCTCCTCATATAAGAGGGAATCCGTGAAATAGTTCTCGACCCCTTTGAACGGATGCCTTTCGGCGATCAACGTTCGAACCTGTCCGCTCTCGTCAATGTATTTCATGACTTGATGGAGAGTGGAGGGAACGATGGAGTTTTGGTGGATCCATGGTCGTCCCAGCAACAGGTTGTAGGAAGTGTCAGCGTCAATGACATAACACGTCACTTCCGATTTGAGGCTCCCGATCCGGCATTTGAGCTTGATCTTCCCCATCGGGCGGGAGCTGTTGGCATTAAACCCATAAATAGTCGTCTGGGTTGGGCTCAGACGGTGGGCGGGAATGCCAAGAAATTGCATGACTCGGCGAGGTATGATGCTAAGTGCGGACCCTGGGTCTACCTGGATGCGGTTCACCTCGGATGACCCAATATACCCCATGAAGTATAAGGGTCGGTCATGCTTTCCTTTAACCTGCATGTCGTCTGCTGTGAAGGAAATGCAGGGAACATTTGGAGAGGTGTGGAGGCAATCCTCTACATCTTTCTCTCTCGGTACGTGGGTCAGAAAGACCTCAGCGTTCGTCAGGGCTTCTTGTAGAGCCTCTCTGGTTGACTTAGATAGCCTCAGGAGCTCATACAAGGTAATGCGTGCCGGGATGTTGGCTAACTGAGCCAGCACATCGAAGCGGTAAGGTGTCGAAGGTGTCGAAGATCCTTCCGCTGCACTTCTTGAAAGGACCCGAGAAAACCGAGTTTCTTTCTGTTTCTCCACGGGTGGTTTTGTGGAGGGCTGAGCTGGCTCTACAGCTGGTTGAGGAGGGACCACCGCCTTTTCGCCGTACTGCTTCAAGTACGCCTGCCCTGAGCGGGTGCCTGATGTCGGTTGGTTGGGCTCTGCCGCCAGGACCATTGTCTCCTCTTCTGAGTCGGTCAGCGAAGGAACATCAGCGTCTGCTTCCCGGGAAGAAGCGCAGATCACGTGGCAAGATGAAGCCTTTCCTTTGCCTTTGGACTTCCTGTTGGTCACAGTCGTCCATTGCTGCTCGTCGACGAGGTCAGGGTGGACCCACATGATTCCTCCTTCAGGTGTAGGGACCGGGACCAAGCCCTTCTCCTGCTGCTGATGAGGGTCTGTATTGACCACTCTCAATTCTCCTTTCGGGACAGATATCACTCCCACGGGCATCGGGGGTCGTGTCCCGAAGTGGAGTGCCGACGTCATGTTGGCCGCCCTCTGTTTCTGCTCCGGTCGGAGTTTTAATACCTCCGCGTCAATTAGGGCTTGAAGGACGTCCTTGAAGATGTAGCAGCTCTTGGTAGGGTGCCCGAGCATCCTATGGTACAGGCAGTAGTTGGGGTTGTCGGTCTTGCCGACTTCTTCTGGGCGCCTGATTTCAGGGAGCTTCAGTCGATTGCTCTTGTTGAGTAATTTGAAGAGCGAGTCGACATGTTCCTCCTTGAAGGAATATTGTTTGTTGGCGCGGGGTTGGCTGGAAGAGCCACCTGCTCTGCCTGTTTGAGGCTTGACGGGAGATTTGGTCTCCGTTGCCAAGTTATCCTTCCGTTTGGTTTGGAGGGATGTGTCTGGCGCACGCCTTGTCGACCTTTCTGGCCTGGGCCTGCCTTCTTCCGCTCTGACGCGGGCGACAATCTCTTCAGCCTGTTCACCTTGCTGGACTAACTGTTTCCAGGTGCGGCTTTCTGCTACTCCTATTTGAGCAAGGAGTGAAGTTTGGAGATTGTGGCGACATGTTTCCACCAGGGTGGCCTGGGTCATGCCGCTCGGACATCGGAGTGCCGTGTTCCGAAATCTTTCTACGAAAGACTTAACGGACTCTCCCTTTCGTTGCTTGGTAGCTAAAAGGGTAGGCATGGTAACCTCCGAATCATCCTCGAAGAAGCGTGTTAGGAACAGCTTCTCGAGGTCGCCCCAGTTCTTGATTGAACCTTCAGGGAGTTTCATAAACCATTCAAAGGCTAACCCTTTCAGGGTGCCAATGAATAGACGTGCCAGGATGGCATCGTTATCTACCACATTCTCAGTTTGGGATTTGAAGTAGTAGATATGCTGGTTGGGCGACCCCTTTCCGTCGAATGCTTGGAGAGTTGGAGCCTTGAATCTAGGAGGGTACGGGACTAAGTCCCACTCGGCCGGATACGGCCGGACCACTCCAGCTTCTTGGAGATCTTTACGACTAGCAAGGGCATTGAGTCGTTGCTCCAATAGGCTCATTCTTTGATTTTGAGCCTTCTCCGAATCTGGGTCGCTTCCTGCATGTGCTGAAGGTCTGGACACATTCGAAGGAGTGGATCGTCGTGTCCCATCGGAAGGATCAGAGGGTGGACTTCCTCCTCTTCCCCTTCTAGCTCTTGGCCTTCTGGGAGGAGATCTTGCCCTCTCGTCAAGCAGTTTCTCAAGCATATGCTTGAGGTCGTCAATGGTTCTCTGCTGAGAGGAGAGTACTTCCATTTGGTGCTTCTGCATCCGGGCCAAGTACTTAGTTGTCTCCTCGGGAGCATTTGCTGTGTCCTCAGGAGCGTCTGCCATGTAGGCGGAAACCTCCTTTCCACCGGAAGAATTCGAAGCCCATGATTCTATCACAACTGAGTGAGAATCATCTTCCCTAATGCCGCGGGATAGGGCATTGTAGTCAATTGGGGTGATGGCTCCAGTCCGGGTACGGGTGTGTCGATACACCCCTTCTGGCTCAGAGTCTGACCCATCTGAATTGACCATAGGTTGTTTTCCCCCTGCTTCTGCTTGTCATATATGCAGTGAGCTCCGGGTACTCAACGTCAGGGAAGGTTCTCCTTCGGTGGGAGCGTCTTCTTTTAGCTGACGGGGAATCAGGGTCAGCTGTCTAATCAAAGACGGCTGGTGAACGCCTGATTCGCAATGGCATTCAGAGAGCATCTGGATGAGCTGTTGACAGCAGCAAGAAGAAGTGGCCTGATTGGCACTTCTTTTCCTTGTCAAATAATCCCTCAAATCCGCGGGAGGGGGATTAAATAGACTGGCCTCACAGCGTCGAAGACGGGGGGCAGTCGTGTGTTGCGCTGTCTGGACGCAAGTCTCAGAAACGCGGAGATCACACTGTGGCGTTACGCGCGTCTGGCGTCTCTGTTGAGACGAGACGCGGTCCTCGCGTTGCAGTCTGCTGCGTTGGAGCAGAGAGACTTGGGACGTTACGCGCGTCTGGCGTCTCTGTTGAGACGAGACGCGGTCGTCGCACTGTTGTCCACTGCGTTGGGGCAGAGACACTTGGGGCGTCACGCGCGTCTGGCGTCTCTGTTGAGACGAGACGCGGTTCTCGCACTGTTGTCCGCTGCGTTGAAGCAGAGGGACTTGGAAGATAATGGGCTGCTGGGCCCCACGCCCGGAAACGCATGCGTCCTGCGTTTGATGAGACGTAGAAACTTCGCTTCGGCGTTTGGTAAGTTGGTCTCCAGCAGACTCAACTTGAGGAGTCTCGCGTTTGGGTCGCCAAACGCGGATTTCTCGCACTGGTCGAGGTGCGGGCAAGGCATCATATTGAACGCCGCGTCCAACCCCAGTCACAGAACCATCGGTTCCAACCGAGTGTTGACGCGCGCGTCGTCTTTGTCGACGCTCGGCATTTCGATTGCGTCGTGGAGGAGGAAAGAAGCCAACAACTTCCTGGTTTGAAGAACCAGGGCTGTTCACCATGCGGGTCTCTTGGGAGACGTTGACGCGGGGTTTCTGCGAGACGCGGGCGTTCTGCAAGACGCGGGCGTCACGCGAAACGCGGGCGTTGTGCGAGACGCGGTCGATCGCAGCAACAGTTGTGCCGTGGACCACGCGGGCCTTCAGAGAGGCGTTGGCGCGTGGGTTCTGCGCGTCGCGGTTGATCGCAGCAGAGGCGTTGGATGTCACGCGGGCCTTCGAGGAGGCGTTGACGCGTGAACTGGGCGCGGCACAGAGGGTGACAGCAGCGCCTGGTTGAGCCACAGATTGGGCTTCGGGAGGCTGCGTCGTTGAGACCCTGCGGCAAACGCGGGTCTTGGGGCTCTTGGAGCCAGAAGAGAGAAACTCTTCATACTTCGCCTGGTCGAACTCAACGACGAGTGATTCGACCATCTTCCCCTTACGGAGAACGTCATCCTGCACCACGATGTGCTCATCGGTCACGAATGTAGTCCCCAGCGGAGTCGCCATCTCTTGTTTGGTACGGAAAAGAGATTTTGCCGTAAAATTTCCTTGAATCAGTTGAAAGATTACAACAAAACAATATTCCGACTACAAGGGAGGGAGGATGCTTGAATCTTCCCTTTGTTTAAATCTGGGTTCTTCGTGTGGCGATGGAGAGTGAATCTTGTTCTCCGTTGACCAGATGACCGTCCTGGACCGTCGGGGTCTTCTCTTCGGCCGGTAGGGGAGTAACTCAGCTCCGGCTACCAAACTCTCAAAGAGGAGGTAGGCGAAGATAGGCTAGTACTCAGTAAGCCTGTTGAAGAATCTCTTCTCTCTCGGTCGTTGACGTCGGGCTTCTCTCTCTCGATGCCTTGATCTTCTGACCCTCTGGATTCAAAAATGCCGACCTTAATTGATCACTCGACCTTCTTCTCCCACTGAATCCAAATCTTCGACCCATCCTTCATAGCCAACAGGGCTATTTATAGGGGTCTTAGGGGGTGATCGTGCCCCCTAAAAATGCGCCTGAATGAGGGCCGTTACCCGCGATACGCGCGGTAACTGACTCCCCACGATCTGGGCGGTTGCAACTGAGACGCGGATTTCAGACTAAACGCGCCTTGATGCTGAGACGCGGGCTTCAGGCCGGACGCGCCTTGGATGCTGAGACGCGAGCTTCAGTCCCTTGCGTCTTGGATGCTGAGACGCGGGCTTCGGGCCGACGCGCTTTGATGTTTAAGACGCGGGCTTCAGGCCGACGCGTCTTGAAGTTGAGACGCGGGCTTCAGGCCGACGCGACTTGAAGTTGAGACGCGGGCTTCAGGCCGACGCGTCTTGAAGTTGAGACGCGGGCTTCAATCCTTTGCGTCTTTGAGACTGCTTCTTTGGTGGCTTGCCTGGTTAGTCATTTTTAGACAGCCTACACGGACGAGTGCGTTCGCGGTGTTTTGAGTTCGTGTGTGAACTCTTGTTTGAGGTGCGGCCTCGGCAGGCTAGTGAGCTCGCGGTGTGTATGGGACTAGGGAGTCCTAGAGCTTGTAGGTGTTGCGTCACCGAGTGATCCGGTGGGATCGATTTTAGTGAAAATCCTTCGTATTGTCGAAGGCGGAGATGTAGAGCAAGTGTGCTCGAACCTCGAAACAAATCCCTCGTGTTTGCGATTGCTCTTTCTCTCTCCCTTACTTGTTTATATCTTGCATGCTATTATTGTCTTTATCTTTATATGCTTGATATATTGTGTGCTTAATTGTATATGCTTGGGATTATTTGCTAACACTTGTATTCAACCAAGAGAGCCAACGCGGCACCTCAACTCTTATTTAGAGGAATCTTGAGGAGTTAGTCCAGAGCCCTTCATGGCGAATTCGCTACACTCTTGTGTTATACGTGGTGTTTAGTGTAATAAGTTTTAATTTGCATTAATAGTTTTTAATTCCGCATTTAGTGACCATTAGATTAGCCATCACCTATTCACCCCCCTCTAGGTGATTTACAATTGGTATCAGAGCCAAGTGCTGTGAATTTGGGTCTTACAACCTAGAGTTAAAGATCCTCTTTTTTAGGCTAATCACAATATTTGTACACACACCATGGATTTCATGTTACCTCCCACCTACCTTGACATTCTTAACATCCAAACTTGGAAGGTTAAGATGTCTTGTACCTCATGGCTTTAGGGATTCATGTTTATTTTGTCACTACTAGAGATTCTTATTGTTTAAATGGCAAAAATTTTGAGGCTAATGCAAAAACCCTACATGCTTTAAAGATCTACCATAAACGATGACTATTTATCTAGGGTTGCTAATCTTGATTTGGCTTTTATAGTTTGGAACTTTTTGATCTCCCTCGGCGAAAAGGAACAATACTATGCGGGGAGCGACTCGGATGTTGAAAGTGACGCTTCCAACTTGTGCTACATGGTCCAAGGGGATAACCCCCTTGAGGTAACTACCGAATCCGAGGTAGGTGAAGATGTTGACATGACTTATGATGAGCTTACTTCATTTTGTCAACAATTATTAGAAAAATATGACATGCTTAGAAAATGATAATAAGAAAATGAAAAATAAATTGATTGCATGTCAAAAGAAAAGGATTCTTTTCAAACAAAATTTGAAAATGTTTTAAAAGAAAATGAGTCTTTTAAAAATAAAATTGCATGTTTTGAAAAAGAAAATAAAAATTTGAAAAATGAAAATGTTTCCTTATTGTCTAAATTGAATGATTTGTGTGAAGGAAACACTACTTTGAAAAATGAAATGATTTTGGTGGAAAAACAAAAAGAAATTACTTTGCATGAAAACACTTCTTTGAAAAGAAAAATTGTTGAAAAAGAAAAGAAAAAAGTTTCTAAAAAGAATAAGAAAAATGATTCACAATCTCACCATGCTTTACATGCCACTATTAATCAAAATGAGATTAAAAATTTGAAAAATAAAATTGATTGTTTGAGCTCAACTTTGAGCACATGTGCATTTAATCATACTAGATTGGAGTCCTTATTTTCAAAGAAATAAGCTCCACATATTCATGCACATCACTCTCATGCATATGCTCACTTTGCACGTCATGACCACACACACACTCATATGCATCCTAAGGTGTACACTTGTACACATTGTGGCCGCAAAGGCCATTTAGCAAAGTTTTGTTTTGATAAGTTACATTATTTAAATTTTGCTAATAAGAAAAATGTTTGGGTTCCATTATATGCTAACTCCCGTGGACCCAAAAGAAATTGGGTACCAAACCCCCACCTTGTGTTTTTGATGTAGGCGTGGGCTCTCACAAAACGTGAGAGGATGGTGCCTTGGTAGTGGATGTATGGACTTGATGGACACATATTTGATGCACCGCTATCAAGGAGGTTGGTGGGACGACCACCATGTTTTGGAGAATTAGAGCATAGTTCTTTGGTTTGGTAACTATCTCTAAACTCCTAATTTATTTACATGCTTTTTCATACATAATATTTTTAGCATGTTCTTGTTTTGTGCTTTATGTGGTAAATACTAGTTTAAATGTAGTTTTTATCAAAACTTGTATTTATACATGTACAAATAGTGAACATCAAATTGATTTATATATGTTTGCACTTCATATTCATTTGTACTCACTTTATGCACATGTATAGGCTAGTTTTGATGATTCTCTCATTTATACTTGTTTTGCCTATTTTCATGTTTTTACTTCATGTATATGTATTTTGTATTCAAATCTAATAAATATACATGTATGAGTCTCTTGCCTTCATGCAAATACCTTAATAGACTCTTTTATGTTTGAAATATGTATGTATATTGTTAGGATTGGATAAATCATACATATACCTTGAAGTTTGTTTTTATGAAAAATGAATTTTCATGTTTTGTTTGAGAAAATAATATCCATGTCTAATTTGAGCTTTATTGACTATTTTCATGACAATGCTATTAACATGATGTTTGAACACTCACACTTTATTTGTTTATTTATGACTTTGTTTCATGATTATTTTTGAGGTTGATGGATCATGAGTGCTTGAATTTTTGTGTATTTAGTATGATTCATGAAAACATATGATTTGATTTCATGTTTTGAAGGATCTTTAACTAGTTTTTCAAAAATTATCTTTAACTAGTTAATTATTCTTCATTTGTTAGTGATTTTCTATGCTAAACTTTTTTCAAACCCTTATTTTTGAAAACCCCTACCAACACCGTTGATGGGCGGATGGATGGGCGAGTATGCCTTGTAAGTTTAATTGAAAAATCTTTTATCTTGTGCATATAAAGGGTGGTAGTTATGAGTTATATACATGATTTACATAGTTAGTTTCAATTGGTATCTCAATTGATATTTTTGTATATACTCATATTTTGTTTATATATATGTATGCTTCATAATTTTCATAATATCAATTTCTATTGGTATTCTCTTTCTCATACATATATATAATTTTCGTGTGCTTGCTTTACAAATTGGTATACATATTTAAAGCACAACACATAGTTTATGCTAAACTTGATTCAAAACTTTATTTTCAATTGGCATCTCAATTGACCTTTTAATAAAGCTTATGCATTGTTTTTCAATTGGTATCAATATGCTTCTATTTCAAATTTGTTATAAATTTACAATTGATATCAATATGTTTTATCTATTTTAAAAAAATTAAAATTTGTAATGTTTATTTACGATTATGATTATTTACATTAGGTATCTTAAAATTTGATTGATTACAAGTGATACCTTAAAAATGTTTTGTTTTGTATTGCCTATATACAAGGGGAGCTTAACATCTCTTTTACATATAGATTCATGTTGAGTGTATCTTATATTGAGGAGCTTGACAACTCTTCTTTATGCGGTACACGTGTGTAGGGGGAGCTTCACATCTCCTCTTATGCATTGTTTATTATACGTTATGTGAATTAGGGCTTGTCATCTCTTCTTCATGTAATGCATGCATGTAGGGAAGTTAACTTAGCGTCTTCCTCTTCATGAATGTATATCGCATATACCGTTTATTAATTGATTTGAGTTTACCCCTTTATTGATCTCTTTGTTTATGACATAAAGGGGGAGAAGATTTTGTTAGTTTTTTTACTTTAACCCTTTGTTGATGATTGACAAAAAGGGGGAGAAGTGTTTGAGAAGTATTTTAGTATATATGCATGTTTTCCTTACTTTATTCATAAAGGGGGAGAAGGATTTATGTTTATGCATATATGTTTTTGTTTTGTAAATAGGAGAAAAAGAATTTGATTGTTTTATGCTTGATTGGCATATTTATCTCCTTACATTTGCATATATGTTTATGTGTTTCATTGCATATTTATTTGTTTCATTGTTATGCATGAGTTAAGGGGAAGCTTCTTTGAAGCTTTACTTTAATCCATACATATATAACTTCATGAGTTTTGTCATCATAAAAAAGGGGAGATTGTTGGTCCAAAGGCCTATCACTCTAGTTTTGATGATGATCAACTCATGTGGTTATAGTACTAATGATCTTGTGTTTATTTAGTTTCAGATTTGTGATCAAGATCTTAGTAGGTGTGTAGCTTCAACAAAGGATTTAAAGTCAAGTTTTGGAGCTAGCACGGTTTGATTCAAGAGCTTGTGCATCAAGACCACATCAAGTACTCAAGAGGAGTCTAGCTCTATGGATTGAGTTTGGACCAAGTCAAGAAGATGTGAAGACTTCAAGTGAAGACCTTCAAGATCAAGACTTGTGTCTAGGTTTGTTTTTTATAAGATTTTGTTTTTAGATAAAATGTAAAGGATAGAATAGTTGGTGGATTGATCAAGTATACCATACCACACACACTCTTGATTTAGATAAGTTTTTCATAAAAGAATTTTTATTTTGAAAAAATACAAAAGAGTTTTTCTTTTGGAAAATACTGTTTTGGTGTTTGGTATTCAAGTTTACATGTATTTAACCAAAACCGTATTTAGTGCTTAATGTCAAAAACATAGATATTTCACCATGTATGTGTAGTGGATCATATCCATACACTCTATGCTTTCAATGAGTTTAAAATATCTTGTTTTTGTATTTGGAGAAGTTTGGAAAATAAGTTTTGGAAAAATCAAGTTTTGGAAAATACAGTTTTTGTTTTGAGCCAATATTTCCAAGTTACAAAAATAGTCCAATTTGTTTGTAACATGCCTTGATTTTGTGCAAGCATGTTTGATTATCAAAGTATAACATTGAAACTATTTTTGTAGATTTTTTGTGAATTTATGGGATTTTATTTTAGCCAAAATACCAAGTTTTTAATCCCTTAACATTTTCTGTTCTGGCTTCAGCCGGTCGACTGACGGTCGACCGAAGTCTAAAGTCGGTCGACCTGGCGGTCGACCGACGTGCACAGACGTGCACGCCAAGTTCTGGCTGGAGGCCGGTCGACCGACCCGGTCGACCGTCCAGAGAGCTCTGCTCTCTAGAAAGGCCCCGATCGACCGGGCGGTCGACCGGACAGAGAGCAGTGCTCTCTGTATCTAAGCCACGGTTGACCGGTCGGTCGACCGCTGCCCCAACGGTTAGAAAAATGATCGTTGGCGGTCGACCGTTGCGGTCGACCGTCAGGCCACCTGGATCCCAACGGCTAGTTTTTCTAGCCCTATAAATTTGAGGGTTTGGGTGATGTTTTCTCTAAGATTTTTTAGTGAGTTTTGAGCTAGTTTTTCCTACTTCATTAAAGAGTTTTCTCCACTAATTGAGAGCTAATACTTCCAATCAAAAGGGGAGTTTATCAAGAGTGTTTTAAAAGTGATTTTCTTGAGTTTTCCTCCACCATTTCAATCCTTGTTTTCTCACACAACACTTGAGCTATCCATTGCTATATCTACCTATGGGGATTTGTTTGTGAGAGGATTTTAGGTGATCAAGAGTTGTGATCACCAAAGTTCATCTTTGTTCTTTGAGGAGGCGGACGAGTGCGTTCGCGGTGTTTTGAGTTCGTGTGTGAACTCTTGTTTGAGGTGCGGCCTCGGCGGGCTAGTGAGCTCGCGGTGTGTACGGGACTAGGGAGTCCTAGAGCTTATAGGTGTTGCGGCACCGAGTGCTCCGGTGGGATCGATTTTAGTGAAAATCCTTCGTAGTGTCGAAGGCGGGGATGTAGAGCAAGTGTGCTCGAACCTCGAAACAAATCCCTCGTGTTTGCGATTGCTCTTTCTCTCTCCCCCTTACTTGTTTATATCTTGCATGCTATTATTGTCTTTATCTTTATATGCTTGATATATTGTGTGCCTAATTGTATATGCTTAGGGATTGTTTGCTAACACTTGTATTCAATCAAGAGAGCCAACGCGGCACCTCAACTCTTATTTAGAGGAATCTTGAGGAGTTAGTCCAGAGCCCTTCACGGGGAATTCGGCTACACTCTTGTGTTATACGTGGTGTTTAGTGTAATAAGTTTTAATTTGCATTAAATAGTTTTTAATTCCGCATTTAGTGACCATTAGATTAGCCATCACTGATTAGTAGTAAAAAATGCATAATTGTCATCATATTTACCATCACATTTGCACATTTATTCATATTATAATGCACATTTATTAATATTTTGTTATTTAATGTGTGCAGCCCTCGAATTATTATTTTAATAATAAATAAAGCTTAAAAGAGCCAAAAGCCCAGATCCAAGCCCATGTTTGAAGCCCAGGTGCAAAAGCGCAAATATCAATTGTCAAAGTGCAAATATACAAGGGCTAAAGTTGCAATTATTAAAGATGAGGGAATGATAGAATTCTACCCAACCCTAAACTCTTGCAGGATGAGCATAAAAAGCCAAGATAAGAAGGAAATTCGTGGATAAAAGATTTGGGATATTTGAGATCAAGGTAACTTGATTTCTAAGTTATCTCGAAATCCCAAGATGAAGAGCCAGGATCACACTTCCAGAAGCAAACGCCCAGATGAACGGATCGGGAGAGGCCACGCGCCAAAGCGCGTGGCCAGAAGAGCCAGTTTTGCCGCAAAATTGCGGCAAAAACCAGGATTTTGCGGCAATTTAGATAAGATCAGTTTCCAGTTTTTGTGGGCAGGTTTATCCAGGACTCTTCGGCCTTCTGCACCTATAAATATCCCTGCAGGCGCAGCAGAGGGGGGCATCCAGAGACGTATTAGGGTTTTCTTTTAGCTATTTCTCTTTAAATTTCAAGCAAGTTGTAATTTTTATTTCAAGCATATTGTGGAAGAAGGAGCTTGTATTTGGGAGACGTTCATCGAATAAAGGTTACCTTTTTCCTATTTAATTTTCTGCTATTTTTAATTTTATTTTGTGATCTCTCTGGTTTTCTTTTTAATCTGTGATCTCTTCTGGTTTTCTTTTTCTTTGCTTCTTTGCAATCTTTCATATTAAATTAAAAAAAAATAAATAAATAAATTGAAAAAAAAAGAATGATGATGAACTAATTTCCTTTAGTGTTTGCTGAGATTCTTAAAGCAACCCTAGAGCTGTTAAGATTTGATCGGATTGAGGACATCTCTAGAAACCCTAGGTTTAATAATAACTTTTCTTGAAGATCAAACAAATAACTAGACTTCTTAATCTAGGATGCATATTAAAAAGACCCTTCATGACTTCAAACTTAAGAACTAGGACAGCCTAACTTTAAGATTAATCTTCTATTAAGCTGTACCTAGATGTTAGGATGAACCATAGTTTGGTTTTTAAGTAATGTAACTTTGTTAGAGTCTAGTATTGGTTTTCTTGCTTGAATTAGTCTTAAAAACCTAGGGTAAATTACATATACTTCAATGTGATGATCAATCTCCTTAACTTGCAATAGGGTTGTGGTAGAAGATCATCAAAGCCACATCTTTCATATCATATATCTCAAATCTAATCACTTCTTCTCTTATTTTGAAGTTAAAGAGGAATCGGGTCGAAAAGCTTGCATCGCATCCTTCCCTGAGGATCACGACCCGCTTGAGCCCTGCTACAGCGGATTCGCATTGAGACTAAGAAATCTGAACTTTAATTCTTTTTATTCTTAAAATCTCAATCAAAATTTTGGCGCCGTTGCCGGAGAAGGAACGGCACGATTTCCTCGTTCTAATCATTCTTTATTCTTTCTGTTTGCAGATACAGAGAACAGAAAACAGAGCAGTAGCAAGGACATACAGCAACCCAGTGCCTCTGCCCTCGAAGGCAGAGCACCAGGGCCTACATATTTGCCGCAGATCCGCGGCCAGGGCCGCATTCTGCGGCAATAGTAGTTGACTACTAATCTGGTTTTCTGCAGGTTGCTCTGAATTGCAAAATAGCTTACTGCTTTGATTATATTTCTCTGTGATCACTCTGCAACTGCTAATTAATAACATTAACCCTTTATTGATTAAAAAAAAAAAAAACTAGACTCTTGCATTTAGGGCACGTGTCTATTTTAATTTTTTTAATTCTGTTGAAGAGTGCTGGCGTCAAGGTACGTTTGCATAGCATATAGATTAGGAAACACTCTTGGTTGATTTACTGCTTTCTTGAGTGATTACTTTTCTACAGCTTTACACGTACACAAAAACATCTTAAGGGCATAACCCATAACAAGATAAGGGGGATTTCATCACCCTTCCTTGGCCCACAAATCATATCCGTCACACTCACAACCCTAACCTTAAGTAAAATTTGACTAGACGTTGGCCCTAGGTTACTCGGACTCAATAGGAGATTGACCGAAGAGGAAAATTGTTCAAAATTAACTCTTGTCAAATCAGTGTCTAGGCAGGGGATTGAGGGCCGAAAGCCCGAAGAACGGTGGTTATTTAATTAAGGAACGTCTCTGACGGAAAACCTCCCACCGGTCTTGCCACCTACCTGGCCGATTAGCTTGTGGTTAACGTCGACAGTAGACCTCCTAAGGACAGTCTAAAGTTAGGAGTCGTCTAGGTCAAGGCTTACCCTAGATTAGGATTTTTGATTGTTTTTCTTTTTTATTGATTGATTGGGTGAACTTGTTTGCTGATTGTGCATGTCCGCTTGGTCGAGAGACCCACTTACATCCAGGCTAACTAGAACTAGTTCACCACCCGAACAAAAGCCCGACTCTCACATGGCACAACCGCCGTCTCTCCAAGATAGGATCTATCCTATCTGGACCTCTCTTCCTTCTTGCATCGAGCTTAACGATGAAGGTGTTGACCCATTTGAGCTTAAGCCACAATACATCAACACCCTTCCTAAATTCCATGGGTTGGAATCCGAGGACGCATACTTCTTCATAAGGGAATTTGAGGAAGTATGTCTCATGATGAATATTCCTAAGTTAGGAAAAGATGACATCAAACTTAGGTTTGTCCCCTTTGCTTTGAAGGATTTAGCAAAGAAATGGCTATACAGTCTAGAGGTTGGTTCTATATCTTCTTGGGATAATTTTGTTAAGGCATTCTTAAAGAAATTTTATCCCGTTCACAAGACTGCACTGATTTGGAAGAACATCCTACAGTTTAAGCAAACAGCCAATGAACCTTTTTGGAAATACTTCGAACGTTTTAAGGACCTCCTTGCCCAATGCCCTCACCATGGGATAGAGAAATGGCGACTTTGCCAAGTTCTATATGATGGATTAGATTATCCTACTAAAACGCTGTTAGAATCCATGTGCCAAGGAGGATTTTTGCAAAAGAACGAAGATGAAGGATGGTTATTATATGAAGAATTAGCTGATAATACCATCCATGGGAACCTACTCCGGAAAAATTTAGGACTAATGACCCTACTTCTTCTAAAGGAGGTATCCATTCCATTGAGGCCAACGTAGCAACCGATGCTAAGTTAGCTGCTGTTATGCGAAGACTAGAGGCTCTTGAAACTAAAGAGCCAGTCTCTGTGAACCAAGTCAGCCCAACATCTTCGGCGGGCTGTACTTATTGTCAAGATATGAACCATGTGTTCGAGGAATGTCCTGTCTTCATCGCGCATCAAAGCTTGCCCGAACATATGAGTGCGGCCTTCACAAGGCCTGCCAACAATCCTTATTCACCCACCTACAATCCTGGTTGGAGAAATCATCCCAATTTTTCGTGGGGCCCAAGCAACAATGATCAAACTAGGCCCAAATTCTCCAACAATTTCCAAAATCCGCCTTATCAACAAAATTTCCCTAGTCAAAATCCTCCACCGTCTTTCCAAAATTCACAATGGAGATAAGACTTTCAAATTTGGAAAGAAAGATGGACACTCTAGTTAAAAGCCACGACACGCTGGCTCAAGTTTTAACTAGGATAGAGATCCAATTGAACCAACAAGAGAGACAGAGGGGTACCCTACCGAGTCAACCATTGCCAAATCCTAGGAATCCTAGGCCAGCCAATGAGGCTCAAGACCCAAATCAGTGTCACATGGTTCATACGCTCAGATCTGGGAAACAAGTTGATAATCAAGTATCCATGCCATCGGATCCATCTCAGCCATTCATTCCAGCTAGCTCAACTCCTTCTCCATCCAGTCCCAATGAAACTGAAGCTGAAAAGTCAGCAGGTCAGGTGCACCAGCCTATAGCTCCATTTCCAAATAGGCTTAGAAGCAACAACAATGCACATATGGAGAAATTATTAGAGGTGTTCAATCAAGTTAGGCTCAACATTCCACTTCTTGATGCAATCCAACAGGTCCCTAGTTATGCCAAATTCCTTAAGGACATGTGTACCAAGAAAAGAAAGACTAGTGTGCCTAAGAAGGTTTTTCTAGCCACTAACATTAGTGAGCTATTGTCCAACTAGATCCCTATCAAGTATAAGGACCCTGGTTGCCCCACCATCTCTTGCACCATAGGTCGAGCCGAAATCAATCGAGCACTCCTCGATTTAGGAGCTAGCATCAATTTGCTCCCTTTCTCCGTATATCAACAACTTGGATTAGGTGAACTCAACCCGACCCAAGTTACTATTCAGTTGGCTGACCGCTCTATCAAAGTTCCTAAGGGAGAGATCAATGACGTTCTCATACGGGTTGGAGAATTCATTTACCCGGTCGATTTCATTGTCTTAGAGACACAACCTGTGTCTAATCCTAGGTCCCAAACTCCCGTTATCTTAGGAAGACCGTTCCTAGCAACCGCTAATGCAATTATAAATTGTAGAAACGGTTCCATGAGACTGACTTTTGGGGATATGACCAAGGAAGTCAATGTTTTCAACCTAGGTAAGCATCCCTACGATGTGACCGACCAACCCTTTGAGGTTAACTCCATTGAGAACATGACGAGTGAGCATAATGATGAGATCATATTTGAGTCAGAGGAAGAGGAAGAGTTAGAAACAAGTGATATCAGTCTTGATGAGATCGAATGGAAATCAAATCTGAGTTCTATAGAGATGGGAGATTCTAGCTTAACTCCTCCACCCATCGAGCCAATTCCTTCTTTGGAGTTAAAAGCCTTGCCTAAACATCTTAAGTACGCCTACCTCGGTGAACAAGAGACGTTACCGGTCATAGTTGCATCTAATTTGACTAATAGGCAAGAGGAAGACCTATTGGCAACCCTTAGGAGACATAGGGAAGCCATTGGTTGGACTATGGCAGATATCAAGGGACTGAGCCCTACGATAGTCCAGCATCGTATCCATCTAGAGGAAGGGGTTAGACCGAAGAGAGATCCACAGCGTAGGCTAAACCCACTCATGCAGGAGGCTGTACACGCCGAAATAGTGAAACTGTTAGATAATGGGATCATTTATCCCATTTCCGATAGCGAATGGGTTAGCCCAATGCATGTGGTCCCTAAGAAGTCTAGCTTTACTGTGGTAGAGAACGACAAGCATGAGTTAGTGCAAACACGATTGCCTACCAAGGTAAGAGTATGCATAGACTACCGCAAGTTGAATGCAGCCACTAGGAAAGATCATTTTCCCCTCCCTTTCATTGACCAAATGCTGGAAAGATTAGCCGGTCATGAGTATTACTGCTTTTTGGATGGGTATTCGGGATATAACCAAATCCCTATAGCCCCGGAGGACCAAGAGAAGACAACGTTCACATGTCCATTTGGGACATTTGCCTACCGTCGAATGCCTTTCGGCTTATGCAATGCCCCCGCCACATTCCAACGTTGTATGTTAAGCCTGTTTTCGGATATGGTCGAGCGTTTCTTAGAAATTTTCATGGACGACTTCTCCGTCTATGGAAATTCATTTGACCAGTGTCTCCATCACTTGGAGCTAGTGCTGAGTAGGTGCACCGAAAAGAACTTGACCCTCAATTGGGAAAAGTGTCACTTCATGGTGCAACATGGGATTGTCCCTGGGTCACGAGATATCTAGGGAAGGGATTAAGTAGACAAGGCCAAGGTGGAGATCAAAGCGAAACTTCCACTTCTGCGATGCGTGAAGGACATTCGGTCTTTCTTAGGACACGCTGGATTTTATCGTAGGTTCATTAAGGACTTTAGCAAAATTGCTAGACCCCTTACAAACCTTCTAGCTAAAAACGTGTCCTTCATCTTTGATGATAGGTGCCATAGTGCATGGGAGAAATTGAAAGTGGAACTTATCTCTGCTCCTATCATCTCACCTCCGGACTGGTCCAAGCTTTTTGAGATCATGTGCGATGCCTCAGATTTTGCGATAGGTGCTGTCTTAGGACAGCGTAAGGATAGCAAGCAGCACGTGATCTATTATTCGAGTAGGACGCTCAATGACGCCCAAATGAAGTATACTACAACAGAGAAGGATTCTTGGCAGTAGTGTTCGCTTTGGAGAAATTCCGCCCATACCTACTTGGGACCAAGACCACGATTTTCACTGACCATTCTGCTCTTCGATACCTTATGCTTAAAAAAGATGCGAAGGCCCGACTCATTCGTTGGATCCTTCTCCTTCAAGAATTTGATCTCGAAATTCGAGATAAAAAAGGTGTCGAAAATGTCGTAGCTGACCATCTCTCTCGTGTGCCAAACGCACCTTCTGACGAGCTGCCCATCAATGACAATTTTCCCGATGAGCAACTTCTAGCCATCTCTAAGGAACCATGGTTTGCTGACATAGTAAATTACTTAGTCACAAACTAAACACCACCTAGTTGGTCTAAACAGGATAGATACCGATTCTTGTCTCAAGGCCGGTATTACATGTGGGAAGATCCTTATCTTTTCAATATTGTAGCGACCAAATCATTAGGAGATGTGTCCCCGACGAGGAAACTAGAAGTGTTCTAGCTTTCTGTCATGAGTTCGCTTGCGGTGGACATTTTGGTCCCCGCAAAACTGCCGAGAAAATTCTGCAAAGTGGCTTTTATTGGCCAACTGTGTTTAGAGACGCATTTGAGTATTGCAAAACTTGCACAAGATGTCAAATGATAGGAAGAATTTTCAAACGAAATATGATGCCCCTAAATCCTATTCTAGAAGTAGAACTTTTCGATGTTTGGGGCATCGATTTTATGGGACCCTTCCCTAATTCGTTTGGGCACCAATACATCTTGTTGGCCGTAGACTATGTGTCAAAATGGGTAGAAGCTGTCCCTTGCAAGACAAATGACAACAAAGTTTGTTGTCAAATTCTTGAAAGATAATATCATCTCACGCTTTGGAATCCCTCGAGCCATCATTAGTGACAATGGCACACATTTTTGCAATAGAACTTTTGAAGCTCTTATGCGAAAATATGCCATTACTCACAAGTTGTCTACGCCCTACCATCCTCAAACTAGCGGACAGGTAGAAGTTTCTAATAGGCAAGTCAAGCTGATTTTGGAAAAGACTGTGAATCAGAATAGGAAGGACTGGTCTACCAAACTGGTGGATGCCCTATGGGCATATAGGACTGCCTTTAAGACGATTCTAGGAATGTCTCCCTATAGACTAGTCTTTGGAAAGGCTTGCCACCTTCCTGTCGAGCTAGAGCACCGGGCCCTTTGGGCAATTAAGCAGCTAAATTTCGATTTAGATAAGGCCGGTGAGTTTCGAAAATTATAAATTTCTGAACTAGAGGAGTTGAGGAATGATGCATACGATAATGCAAAGATTGTGAAGGATAGAGTTAAGGTTTTTCATGATAAACTCATCACGAGAAAAACTTTTGTCCAAGGACAAAAAATTTTACTCTATAACTCTAGACTTCACCTCTTTCCCGGCAAGTTGAAGTCAAGATGGACAGGGCCATTCATTGTTAAGACTGTGTTTCCACACGGAGCCATAGAGATCTACGACCCCAAAAATGGCAATGCATTCAAGGTAAATGGTCAACGTCTTAAAATCTTTTTGGAGTCTGTGCCGGAAGCTAATGCGGCGATGGGTCTTTT
The DNA here is from genome assembly GCA_038442645.1 of Agave tequilana. Taxonomy (NCBI): domain Eukaryota; kingdom Viridiplantae; phylum Streptophyta; class Magnoliopsida; order Asparagales; family Asparagaceae; genus Agave; species Agave tequilana. The sequence goes on from JAVJIF010012902.1 coordinate 46,673, forward strand.
TGACCCACTGTATCGGTGATTATATCTTTCTGCCAGTTCATGCATCCATACATTTCATTCATACATTAGGGACAATGCATGAAACAAGTGTGGGGGAAGGGTATGTAATATATAAAAAATATATATATATATAAAATATATATATATATATATATATACTAAAAAAATTTTTTTTAAAGGATAATACTTTGACTTATTTTTTGAAAGAAATCTAAGTTAGTTTTAAGGATTAGGAAAATCATGATTAGGATTTCTAAAAACTTGGTCATAATAAATAAATTGTTTAAATTTTAGGTATAGGAGGAGAAATTGAATAATTAGTTAGTCTTAATTTTTACCTTAATGAAATGTGCATTCCTAGTACATATCTAGGATTCTAAGACAAAGACCTTGTGCCTCATAAAAAAATATATATATAATAAAAAATATATATATCACCAATTAAGCTGGATACATGTGCCTCAAGAAGCATAAGTATTCACGCCTAAAGGTGAGTTCTAAATAAAAATAAAGTCCTTAGTTTTGTGGCCTAGTTCATTCGAATTTGAGTCCGCGGGGTGTTTTCTCACCTGGTACCCTAAAGCCGACCGGTTTGGGAGCCACCGACTTTAAGTTCACTACATGGGTGGATTAGAAAGCCTAAGAAAACTGAGAAATATTATACATGTATTAACACATCTATTAGTCAATTAGTTAGGTATGAGGGCCTCAAGAAGCCTTGATACTTATACGAAAGAAAATTAGATGAGTTATACATGCCAAAAAAAAAAATTATATTAACACATCTAATAGTCAATTAGTTAGGTATGAGGGCCTCAAGAAGCCTTGATACTTACACGAAAGAAAATTAGATGATGTTATAAAAATAATAATGAGGCATGAGAGTCCAAGTTAAGGAATTCCTAGATTCACAAGGGTGCGTATGACTTTTGGTAACGAAAAAGACTATACAAACATTCAATTTTAATCCTTACCTAAAATGGATAACAATTTACTTTATAAAGACTAAGTTTAAGAATGAATAAAAATGATAATCCTAAAACTTATAGACTACTTAGTCTCTTCAAATATAAGTCAAATATTTTTCTTTTTATGGATTTTGTGGGTGTAATCCGCTGAAAACCCTCACGAGACAACACTCGTCCTCTAGGGTAACCTAGGGGTTTAACGGCTTGTTGCACACGCTAAGTGCAACCGTGATTCCTACGAAAGTGAGTTAGTTAGATTAGATTTTCTTTTTCTTTTTGATTTTTACTCGAGGACGAGCAAAAAGATAAGTGTGGGGGTGTGATTAGTAGTAAAAAATGCATAATTGTCATCATATTTACCATCACATTTGCACATTTATTCATATTATAATGCACATTTATTAATATTTTGTTATTTAATGTGTGCAGGCCTCGAATTATTATTTTAATAATAAATAAAGCTTAAAAGAGCCCAAAAGCCCAGATCCAAGCCCATGTTTGAAGCCCAGGTGCAAAAGCGCAAATATCAATTGTCAAAGTGCAAATATACAAGGGCTAAAGTTGCAATTATTAAAGATGAGGGAAGGATAGAATTCTACCCAACCCTAAACTCTTGCAGGATGAGCATAAAAGCTAAAGATAAGAAGGAAATTCGTGGATAAAAGATTTGGGATATTTGAGATCAAGGTAACTTGATTTCTAAGTTATCTCGAAATCCCAAGATGAAGAGCCAGGATCACACTTCCAGAAGCAAACACCCAGATGAACGGATCGGGAGAGGCCACGCGCCAAAGCGCATGGCCAGAAGAGCCAGTTTTGCCGCAAAATTGCGGCAAAAATCAGGATTTTGCGGCAATTAGATAAGATCAGTTTCCAGTTTTTGTGGGCAGGTTTATCCAGGACTCTTCGGCCTTCTGCACCTATAAATATCCCTGCAGGCGCAGCAGAGGGGGCATCCAGAGACGTATTAGGGTTTTCTTTTAGCTATTTCTCTTTAAATTTCAAGCATGTTGTAATTTTTATTTCAAGCATATTGTGGAAGAAGGAGCTTGTATTTGGGAGACGTTCATCGAATAAAGGTTACCTTTTTCCTATTTAATTTTCTGCTATTTTTAATTTTATTTTGTGATCTCTCTGGTTTTCTTTTAATCTGTGATCTCTTCTGGTTTTCTTTTCTTTGCTTCTTTGCAATCTTTCATATTAAATAAAATAAATAAATAAATAAATTGAAAAAAAAAGAATGATGATGAACTAATTTCCTTTAGTGGTTTGCTGAGATTCTTAAAGCAACCCTAGAGCTGTTAAGATTTGATCGGATTGAGGACATCTCTAGAAACCCTAGGTTTAATAATAACTTTTCTTGAAGATCAAACAAATAACTAGACTTCTTAATCTAGGATGCATATTAAAAAGACCCTTCATGACTTCAAACTTAAGAACTAGGACAGCCTAACTTTAAGATTAATCTTCTATTAAGCTGTACCTAGATGTTAGGATGAACCATAGTTTGGTTTTTAAGTAATGTAACTTTGTTAGAGTCTAGTATTGGTTTTTCTTACTTGAATTAGTCTTAAAAACCTAGGGTAAATTACATATACTTCAATGTGATGATCAATCTCCTTAACTTGCAATAGGGTTGTGGTAGAAGATCATCAAAGCCACATCTTTCATATCATATATCTCAAATCTAATCACTTCTTCTCTTATTTTGAAGTTAAAGAGGAATCGGGTCGAAAAACTTGCATCGCATCCTTCCCTGAGGATCACGACCCGCTTGAGCCCTTGCTACAGCGGATTCGCATTGAGACTAAGAAATCTGAACTTTAATTCTTTTTATTCTTAAAATCTCAATCAATCACCTATTCACCCCCCCTCTAGGTGATTTACAGTAGGTTCTCGTCGAGAGGATAGTATTAGTGTTGCTTGGGAGAGAATACTAGTTGATATAGGGCGATTTGATTGTTAACATAAATAGATAAATTTGCTAGCACAAGCACTTGTTGTATATCTGATTATATTACTGAAACCAATTCCATTAGCTACTTTCTCCTATATAGTCAATCCTTTTAAATCCTTCACTTGGTTTATTTTTCATAACTCTCTTTAAATCGGTGTTTCAAATAAATCTAGTTTAAATTAGTCGGGTACATAGTAAATAACAATTCCTGTGGGTTCAACACTCTACTCTAACGCTATATTACTTGCTAACGATTGGTACACTTGCCAAATCGCACGTCAAAGAATACTATGTTCTTTCATGTAGCATTTATATAAAGGATCATGAGAAACAAAATTCTTGACATTCAGAATGCAGAGGGGGAATGGAGACCGGAGCCCGAGCAGATAAGGTAAAGCTACCACAAGAACTATTCAGAACCACCAACCCAGAGCCTATATCGAAGGATTTCTGCTTCAGGTCCACAATCAACCCTGAGCATTAATGGGGCAACTGATGGGTTCTTTCGCCCCCTGAGAGAGGCCTGCGTCAAGGATGTCCCTTGTCTCCATACCTGAACCCTGAGAGAGGCCTGCGTCAAGGATGTCCCTTGTCTCCATACCTATTCATCATCTACATGGAGGTGTGCAGAGAGAGCTTGCAGGTGTCCTCGGTGTCCATTTCATGAATAGGTTGCCAACAGGAAACTGATCGTAGGTTTGAAGTATCTCATTGAGAAGATGCACGACAAGCTGACATGGTGGAAAAGCTCTGTGCTATCACATGCATGCTGGAAAAGTTCTGATAAAGCCATCCCTAGGAGCTATCCCTACCTTCCAAATGGGCACAAGTCTCCTTCCAAAGGCAACGTGTTAAGAAATAGAAGGTATCATGAGAAACTTCTACTGGTGGTCTCCGGGAGACACACGTGTTTCTCAAAGGATGGGAACATCTTAAAAAACCGAAGGCACATAGTGTGTGAGCCACACACACATACAATAAGAGGGCCACTCCCGCATTGACAAGTGGATTGGATCTCTTATAATCTCTTATAATATGTGTGTGAGACCCACACACATACCATATTATAAGAGATCTAATTCACGTGTCAACGCGGGATTGGCCCTCTTATTGTATGTGCGTGTGGCTAACACACATGAACCGAACCCGCACTATGTGGGCTTGGCTTCCTGCATATCAATGAACTGAAAATCAATGCAGCACTAGAGCTGAAAGTAGATTTTATATAAATATTGCATTGATTATAATGTATCCCATACAGTGATCATCTCAAAAATACAGATTACATCAAGCTTCCCTTCCATAACACCAGACTCTACTTCTACCAGGGCTACCCTTTGTACTGGTGACTATCCGAGCTTTGTTATCCGAAGAAGCAATCGTCCTCAGCTACATTGTTTTCTTCCGAGTTGCAAAAGCGCCCATCAACCTTGTTCATATGATCGAAGAGAGAGCGCTTAATGTGACCTGGGGGCGTCTCAGTGATTCCGGCAAGATAAACATCTGAAAAGAAGTCGAACTTGAGAGTGGCTATGGGAGTGGTTGGCTTCTTCAGGTCATGTTCTTGCAAGATATCTCTGATTCTTGATAGTATGTTGAATGCTAGGTTCGCAAGAACTCTTGAATACGCTTCAATGATGGAATAACCAACATCCTAGACAAATGAAAGGATATCAACATCAAGAACTAGAAAGCTAGCGTCTTTATTCAAAAAAAAAAAGAATAAAAATAGGGCCTAATATTTATATGGGCAATAAAAAATATGGCTTCTCAAACCGTGGTTTGAGAGATCTCAAAATCACAAAAACAATGGTTTTGAAAACTTTGGTCAAAGCCAAAATTTGAAAACCATGGTTTGTCTGCATACAAACCATGGTTTCATTTAATTTTAAACGAAACCATGGCCTCAGAAACCTAGTTGCCAAACTAGCCCTAGAAAGCTTATAGTGAATTTTAAGTAATAATTTGTATAAACATGGGGAAACAAGGGAATTACTGCTATCAACACTTGAAATTATCAACAAATTTGTATATATTGATTTGTTTTGTTTTCTTATACTGAGATGGTGCTGACTACTCCAACAAGATATGACACACAAATTTCCAGAGCATTTAGAAGTACCTTGTTGTAGTGGACCTTTGTGACATCGACAAAAGTATGTGGGAGGTTTGGAAACCTGATCTTAAGAAGCTGGACGAGTGCCTCTGCTCTTTCCATCCACAACGCAAGCTTTTCAAGTTCTGATTCAGTGTTCTTCATAAAGTACCAACGATATCTAATTGGTGATTTCTTGTTCGATTCATCAGAAATAGCATGTTTCCAGGCAAATATTGCACCCTCTAACCGGTTCACTGTATCAAGCACAGAATGTTCGTTGTTCAAATTGAGCGAGAGCAATATCTCCTGAACTGAGATAGACTCTGCAGTTATAGTCTGATATATACTTTCACCCAAGCTAGCCTTCGCTGACTGCGAAGGGTAAACAAAAATAAGAAGAAGAAGAAAATCCAGCTCATGTAAAGTCAATATTCACATCAAGTTAAACAGGTAGGCTTCAAAGATGAGACCAATACAAAAGGACTTGCCTTTGGGAGTACATCTTTCACTGCAGCCGGAATTGGCATTTGTAGCAAAATCTGTTCATTGATGGATTTGGCAGCCTTGAGGACTTGATATACAAACTTCCCCTGGAAACCGAGCCTTTTGTGCTGAGAGGTGGAGAGCCCAGACTCTGGAACTCGAGGAGAGGGCAGCCACCATTCTTGCTCGGCCTACTGCCATTGTTTCTGCCCCGTCCGTCTGCTCTGCTACCTCCTTCAGCATACCAAAACTCTGTGTTCACCATCGAATCCAATATTTCCTGAATAAAAACAAGAGTGTTTCCAAGCTTTTATGAGTTAAGAGAGTTGCAAAGCATTTTCAAAAAAAAAAAAAAATCTTATACAAAACCCAGGCTAGTTAGAAATGTCAGGCTCAGTCTAAATTAGTATAATAATAGTTACATACAATTAGCATGGAATCGAGCTTTTGAAGTGCAGGGAGAGTCATATGGACATCAGAGCGAGCCTTTGGGGTCATTATCTGCACTAAAGGTAAATAAGTCAGATAAAGAATCATAGATTTCGGACAAGAAGGAACCCATAGCTACTTGAGCCTTGCCTCCAACATCCGACCATTAGCCCCATTTTGCTTGGCAGGAACTAATTCTACCATGTAGCTGGTAGGAGAGAGCATCCAGTCCATTTCCCTGCGCCACTTGCATTTTTTCTCTTCTGGTAAAGGCTCCAATTTCCACAGTTCCCCAAAAACAGAAGCTGAAACGTGATTCCAGTTCATACAGAATTAGTACTAGCTTGAGTTGGAAGCAAGAAAGACAACTTCTTTATCATCACAGATTCACAATCAAAAGACCAAAGTTCTGAAGGGAAAACTATTGTGATGGGCCAAATAATTTTGTGAGGAAGAGGAATTATTATGTGGAGGAGACACTAAAACTTGTATTGTATTTTTTTCTTTTCTCAGTTACTTGATTACAACTCAAAGGTTCCAAGACGATTTATAGGTACCAAAGGAAACCTTCAAACTTTCTACATACTTCCATACACATATTCCTAAGAGTCTTTTATCACATCTTTCTAAGAGTCTTTTAGAATTCTTAACCATGAGACCATGGACTTTGACTAAGACTAAAGACTTTGACTTTTCTAGACATTTCCACATTATTCTCATGCTATGAAATTTTATACAAAGTTCTTTAAAATTAAGTTTAATTTTCAACATTCCCCCTTAAACTTAATTTTTCTGGATTGGTCATCCCGAGAAGTGACTTCAGCTTGTTGAAACTTTTAGTCTTGAGAGGCTTGGTGAAGATGTCGGCAACTTGATCTTGAGACTTCACAAAGATTAGCTCGATCCCCATGTTCTTCACATGCTCCCGAATAAAATGAAATCGAGTGTCAATATGTTTACTCCGATCATGAAAAATTGGATTCTTCGCTAGGGCAATAGCAGACTTGTTATCGACATGAATCTTTGTCGGAACTTTTTGAACCATATAGATCTCATTAAGTAGATTTCTCAGCCATAGTGCATGACAAACAGCAGATGATGCAGTGACATACTCAGCTTCACAAGTGGAGAGAGTGACGATCAGTTGTTTCTTTAATGACCATGTGAAAGCAGCGTCTACCATAAAGAATGCAAATCCAGTAGTGCTCTTTCTATCGTCCAAGTCGCCTCCCCAATCACTATGAGAGTAGCCTATAAGTTGAAACTTATTAAATGATGAATAAAATAAATCATGGCTGCATGTACCTTTGATATAGTAGAGAATCCTTTTGGTTGCTTTGAAGTGTGATGATTTTGGATCCTCCATATATCTGCTAATGAGTCCAACTCCATAGAGAATATTCGGTCTTGTGTATGTCAGGTATCGAAGACTTCCAACCAAGCTTTTAAAACAATGTTGGATCCACCGAGCATCCACTATCATTCTTAGACAATTTAATGCCGCAATCCACCGGTGTGTTGATAGGCTTGCAATTTTTCATCTTGAATTTCTTGAGAATTTCTTTTGCATACCTTTCTTGCGAGATGAAAATTCCATCATCTACTGTTTTACTTCGATGCCAAGAAAATATGCCATGTACCCGATATTTGTCATTTCAAACTCTCGAGTCATTGTCTCCTTGAACTCCTTGAAAATGCTTGGATTATTTCTTGTGAAGATCAAATCATCCACATACAAGCACACAAGCAATATATCTCCATTTTTATTCATTTTAATGTAAAGAGTGTGCTCATGTGGACATTTAAGATATCCATGACTTTGAAAATATTCATCTGTTCTCTATTCCATGCCCAAGGTGCTTGTTTTAATCCATATATAGCCATCTTTAATTTTAAGATTTTATCTTCACGCCCCTTTCTGATATAACGCCGAGGTTGTTCAACATACACCTCTTCTTTAAGATAACCATTTAGAAAAGCTGATTTAACATCCATTTGAAATATCTTCCATTTATACAGCAGCCAGTGAAATAATTAATCTAATAGTCTCCAAGCGAGCAACGGGAGCAAATATCTCATCACATCATAGTCGATGTCGGCACTTTGTTTATACCTTTTGGCCACCAATCTTGCTTTGTGCCTTTCAACTTCTTCTTTGACATTTCTTTTTTCTTTGTACACCCATTACTCCAATCCCTTATGTCCCTTCGGCAGAGTTGTAGCTCCCATGTAGCATTTTTCTCTGGGGCTTTAATCTCCTCACCCATGGCCGCTTTTCATCTTTTGTCTTGTACAACTTCAAAATTTATTGGCTCACAACCAGCAAAGAGACATAATAATGTGAGATCATTAGTATTTTCGGTTACCTCATAGATTTTTTTGCGAACTCCTCATTTTTGGTGGTCCTTCATTTGAGCTTGGAGATGCTGGAGTAGGACTAGGAGGCTCTTGGACTTGTTCTAGGTCATGGCTTTCAAGTACCGGGTAGAATGTATACTCTTCTTTATTTGTGCTCCAATTCCATGCACCTTCTTCATCAACATCTCTACTTATGTGTATCTTTTTATTAATTGGATCATGTAACTTGTAACTTTTTGTGCGGGCATCGTAGCCAATGAAGATGAACTTTGCACTCTTGTCATCGAGCTTCATTCTCCTTTGATTTAGTACATGCTCATGAGCAGTGCTTCCGAATGCTCGCAAGTGAGAGACGCTAGGCTTTCTCCTGGTCCAAACTTCTTAATGTGTCTTGTTCCAAATGCTTCTTATGGGGCGTCAATTTAGGATGTAGACGGCGCACTCCGCTGCTTCAGCCCAAAATTTCTTGGGCATATTCTTGATCTTTAGCATACTTCGGCCCATATTGAGAATGGTACGATTTCTTCCCTCTGCTACGCCATTTTGTTGGGGAGAATATGAGGCCGTTAGTGGTCGACGGATGCCTTGTTCTTTGCAATAGCTTTCGAACTCCTTGGACATGAATTCCCCTCTGCGATTGGATCGTACTACCTTGATTTGATATCCACTTTGCTTTTCTACAAACACCTTGAACTTTTTGAAAGCAGAGAATACTTCGAATTTTTCTTTTAAGAAATATATCCAAGTTTTTCTACTGAAATCATCCACAAAAATAAGGAGATACTTATTCTTACCAAGAGAGGTAGGAATAATTGGCCCGTAGACATCAGTGTGAACAAGTTGGAGTGATTTTGATGCTCGTGATGATACCTCATTTAAAAAAACTCCTATGTTTCTTTCCAAGTAAGCACCCTTCATATAATTGCTCCGGATGATCAATTGATGGGAGCCCTTTCACCATCTCATTTTGAGATAATAGCTTTAGGCCGCCAAAATTATGATGCCCGAATTTCAAGTGTCGTAGCCAAGAAATATCTTTTAAGCAAGCTTTTAAGCACTTCACCACATCATTTGAATGTTCAATAGAAACATCCTGTTGTTTGACATCTCCACTTTAGCAATTAAACTGCTTCCCTAATCTTTTATTGAAAGACTATGATTTTGCATATGAATATCATAGCCTTTCTCTAAGAGTTGCCCCAAACTTAATATATTATTCTTCATCTTCGGCGCATAGTAAATATTAAAAATAAATTGATGATTTTCATTCTTCAGATGGATTAAGATTTTACCTTCCTTTCTCTGGAATTTTGGAGTCACCAAAAATATGACCGTTAACTGATTCATCAAGCTCCACAAACATGCTCTTTTGTCCACACATATGATTACTGGCACTTGTATCAAGATACCAGGAAGTTGTATTCTCCTTATCTTCACCTTTGTAAGCTAATAAAACAGTGGGCTCCACATCTTCATTAACTCTTTCTACAAAATTGGCATTCTCCTCGACACGATTAGTAGTAGGATGTCTACAATTGGAATCGAAATGGTCATACTTTTTACAATTGAAACATTGGACTGGTCTCCCATATCTTGAATTGTTTAGAAAGCCTATTCTTCCTCGTCCTCTTATTGGCTGAAATGACTGACTTCTTTCTTTATAGAATTTGTAGTCCACCTCTTCCTCGTGGACCTCGATCTGATCTTCTTCGACCCTTGTAACTTGCTTCGTCTCTTCTGCATCATCTTTGATGACGAGTTTTGTTTGGAGTGCTTGCTCTAGTAACTCTTGCTTCTTTTTCTTCTTTAGCCTTTCTTCATGTGCCTCTGAGGATCCCATGAGTTCATCAATGCTGTCATTTCTTTCTTCAATGGCCATTGCAATATAATCAAACTTTGCATCCAAAGATCGTAGGATTTTTGCCACGACCCGAGAATCTTTCAAGACTTCTCCATATCTCCTTAATTGATTTATAATGGCTAAAACTCTTGAAAAATAATCAAAAATTGATTCATTTTCTTTCATGTGCAAGTCTTCAAACTCACCTCTTAATTTTTGGAGGCGGACTCTTTTAGCTTTCTCAACTTCCTTGTAGGAATTTTGTAAAATCTCCCTAACTTGCTTCGAGGTGGTGGTATTGGCGATCTTCTCGAACGTTTGTTCATCCATGGCCTAGTGGATGAACGAGAGAGCCATTTGATCTTTCTTCTTTGAATCTTGCAATACATTTCTTTGATTTCGTGGATTCATCTCCGGGCTCCACATAACCTTTCTCTATGATCTCCCACGCATCTTGCGATCCGAGCAGTGCCTTCATGCCCCCCTCCGATACGACTCGGAGGCCCGAGTCGACCGAAGATCGCCGAGTCGACCCGGATCGGGTCCGAGTCGGACCCGATCCGGGTCGACTCGGCGCCCGTGATGAAGCGCCTTTAAAGGCGCTGAGGGAGAGAGAGATCAGATCTGATCTCTCTCTCTCTCTCGCGCTCGCCGTCCCCCCGCGTCGCCGTCGCCAGGTAATTCTCCCTCTTCCCTCTCTCCCTCTCAGTCTCTCTCTCCCCCTCTCCCTCTCTCTGTGCCTCTCCCCCTCTCTTTCTCCGTCTATCTCCCCCGCAGCGACTCTCTCTCTCTCTCCGTCTCTCTCCCGCAGTGACTCTCCCCCGCAGCGACTCTCTCTGTCTCTCTCCCGCAGCGACTCTCTCTGTCGAATTCTCTCTCCCTCTGTATCTCTCTCTCCCTCTGTATCTCTCTCTCTGTCGGACTCTCTCTCTCTCCCTCTGTATCTCTCTGTCTCTCTCTGTGTGTGTGTGTGTGTGTGTCGGACTCTCTCTCTCTCCCTCTCCCTATCAGTCTCTCTCCCCCTCTCCCTCTCTCTCTGTCCCTCTCTCTCTGTCTCTCTCTCCTCCACTGTGTTTCCCTCTCTCTCCTCTGTCTCCGTCTCTCTCCCTCTCTCTGTTTCTCTTTCTCTAATTAATTTGTGTTTAATGTATAGTGGATCCTACCGCAGGCAGATGGATTCAGGATCAGGGGTGAGGAAATTTGTCATGTGCGGGAGCACTGAAGCAATCCGGGAAGTTGAGAGGTTGGTGTCTTCTGATTAGTGTTCTTCTTTGGTGGATTTGGAATCACCTGATTTAATGGGATCACCTAGTTTCTGTTTAGGGAAGTTTATCATCAAGAATGGGTAATTGAAAAGGGTAATATCAAAATTCTGCTTGTCTGACAAATATAGGCTGTTGTGAGCAAAAATATACTTTTGTTTTTCGAGTAACATGAGGAAGAAGATATGTACAAAAGTTTGACAAGCTGTTCTTACTGCAAATCAACGAATTACACAACATAATCTTACATTTTGGAGAAAGCTATGAGCATTTATGTATACGACTTGGTGACTATTGCTGTTCTTGTGAATGATCCTTCTTTCAGGGAAAATATGTAAATAAATAGTCTGCTACTAAGTTCGAAGTACATACTTACTAAAGATATCTTAAGAAACCATCTTGATATTATTAGCATGTACTTATAAATTATTTTGTGCAATTTACTATATTATGCATATATTTTGATATTTTTCTACCGACGACGCTTGTATTTATACTTTCACGTTATGTTTTGAGTGTTAGGTGATATGTTTTGAATATGTGATGCATGAATTTGGATGTTTACATTTTTTTATGATTTGTCGTGATTTTTTCATAATTTTTTTTGCGTTCTATATAGCGTTTTGCGCGTATCGTCCGAGTCCGATCCGAGTCGCCGAGACCGATCCGTCTCGGTGCCGGCCGAGTCGGCGGCCGAGACCGAGACTTTGAACCATGCTTCATGCGAATGCACCAATTCTTAAAGTTCTCCTTGGAGAACTTTGGGGCTTGTAATGGGAATATGTTGCTCGCCATCTTTTTCAATTTGGCTCTGATACCAATTTGTTGTGATGGGCCAAATAATTTTGTGAGGAAGAAGAATTATTTATTTGGAGGAAAGGCTAAAACTTGTATTGTATTTTTTTTTCATTTGCTTGATTACAACTCAAAAGTTCCATGACTATTTATAGGTACCAAAGGAAACCTTCAAACTTTCTACATACTTTCATACACATTCCTAAGAGTCATTTACCACATCTTTCGAAAAGTCTTTTAGAATTCTTAACCATGAGACCATGGACTTTAACTAAGACTAAAGACTTTGACTCTTCTAGACATTTCCACATTATTCTGATGCTATAATATTTTATACAATGTTCTTTAAAATTAAGTTTAATTTTCAACAAAAACATGATTCCAGTTGATACAGAAGTAGCACTAGCTTGAGTTGGAAGCAAAAAAGAGAACAACTTCATCATCACAATCATAAGACCGAAGTTCTGAAGGGAAAAACATAATAGCCCCCTTCTCTGCAAATGAAAGTTTGCAAGATTTGTGATTTTTAAACGATGTAGCTTTAAATATTTTAACCCAGCCTGAAAATCTAAGGTGCAATGTCCTAAGTCCCGATGACTGCAGGCAACAATTCTTCTTTCTCTTATTTCAAGTGTTGTTTAGTAGGGTTAAGGTTTTGAACACGAGGTGATTTCATTTTATGCTTGTTGCTGATGATGGTGACTATTTTAGTTTAAACAAAATATCTAATGATCCAAAGCATGGCATGCTCTTTCTTCAAAGCTCAATACCAACAATTTGAATTCATTCTCAATTTCTGTTAAGGAAATTATAACTACACATTCATGCAGTATCCAAACAAAAATGTCTACCTGACTAGAAAGATATCAATGCAAAAACAATGCTGGTGGGATTCAATATTTCTTGATAAGCCCATATGCTTGATCTTCGGAGCAACCATTCTACGAAGTGGGTTGGGAATGTCCACACAAGATTGGAATAGTTAACAGTAGAGAGTTTCTCTTTTTTGCAACAAAGAAATAATTAGGCTATTTATATTCCAGTACCTGAGAGGTTTGTGATAGAATTTGACAAAGCCAAGGCTGTACTTGTCCCTCTGGCTCCTCCGGACACATCTTCACCAAGCAACAGCTTCGCAACCTTTCCTTCATGGTCTCAACATCAGCAACATGCATTGTGTAGGTTATCGGTGCCTTCCCTTTGACACACAGATGGTGGAGGCTCTGTAGGGGTTCCCACTCAATAAGAGCTTGCTCCTCTTCTTGTTTGCTGGACAGCCTGGACATCAGGCATTGAGAGGAGTAAGAGGAGCCATATGCATCTTTGCTGGAGGAGCAACTCGATGCAGTGTCTTGGTCCAGTGAGTCAGTGATGGCACAGCCGTTGCCTCCACTTGTACCGCTGCCACACGGCTCTCAGTGTCATAAGAACAACTGTTGAGAATGCTTTCGAGGCCATTGTAGGTTACCACCCCTGCATGATTGATAGCAATTCTCTTTTGTCAGCATTCATGGAAGTGGTAGTTGGTGTCAAGTGTTGTGCATAACAGCCGAAAAGTACTACAGCAGCCCATTGTTAGGCTTCCCCTTGTAGCCTTGAGAAAAGAAGCGGGACAGAAACGGGCTGAAGTGGTATTCCTACACCGCAAGCTTAGATTAAAAAGGGGTGGAAAGTGCAATTATGCATAAGCTTTGCCTTTTCCACCAATTTATACCAAGGATGGCATATAGAAATCTTAAGCATAAACCCTGAGCACAGCTCATCGACATCAGAAACGAATATGGATTATACCATCAATTACACACTATTTTTTGCAGGTAAATTTGAATTTGTTCAAGGAGAGACTAGCATATTTAGGCTTATAATGTATGATTCGACAAATCATAACTCGACAAGCAAACAGGTTGATACTGAATCATACATGATGAAAACTGTTACCTGTTGCAGTCAAAAAACTATTCATAGCCAACTTGTGCTCATAAACAATTTCTACTCATAGAGTCCACCATGTTAAAATCCTAACATCCTCTAACAGCAAAACATACTGTGTTTATGTTAATGTTCGAATTGGGCTGGATCGAATAAGATATGGTTGTAGATCCATTATAAATTTCTAAAATCCATTTGAGAATCTACAGCCCTATTTAGAGAATCTAAATTCGATAACTTACATAACTCAAATTAGGCACAAAAATAGAGCTCAGATTCAGATGGGTTATCGGATATTCAGGCCCCATTACCATTAAAGAGTTAAACAACCACAGCCATGGATGGACAGACAAGCAACTGTGTAAGAGGACCACCACCTAAATTTCTCACCACTCCATGTCATTCCTTTTGTCCTCAAACACAATGCGGGGCGTGCGCTGCAGATGCTCCCCATCTCTCAGTGCCCTCTCTGAACTGCTTCCTCCATGTAAGCCAACCACAAAAGATGGAACCACGAATCTCTCTATTCAAAAAAAAAAAAAAATGCATAGCTTGGCAACTACTTTTTAAACCCATTCCAGGATAATTAAGATGGTGGTCCACACTCTACAGTGACCGTTGCCGTTGGTTTTGGGGTTTGTATCCACACTGTTCTTTCTGTATGGTGTCAGATTGGTGAAGCAACCATTAAAGCAGAGAGTCCTCTTTCCCCCATTTTTTTCCCTTCAAATTTTGGCAGAGTTCAGTCATTATAAACTTAAAGCTGGGCAGCATTCAAAAACCCGGCTCTAAACAGTTGATCTTTTCCAAAACTAGAATAAAAAACTATGAGGTTTTCTTCTTTTATTTTCTCTTAAGAATAAATCAGAAAGCAAAGTGGCTTTGCAAGTGTGCTACGGCAACACTTGCTGAAAAGAAAAAAAAAACTGAGTTAACTATAGATTCAATACAGGTGATCTTGAAATTTCATATATATCCTTGATTTTTCTTTGAAAAAAAAAGGATCCAATAATTTCCGCACCGAATAGACGCATAAAGTTCCCTAATTTATGGAAGGTACTATTCATACTGGACAATGGGCTTAACCCATTTACGGTTGAGGGGCTATTCAAAATAAAAGTTGGTGAAGGAAATCTTTCAGACATCATAAAAAGGAAAAGGAAAATCAAGAGTTTTGGTTACTTTCCTACAATTTCTCCTTTAGAATTCAGATGTGCCACTTATACAAAAGAGAAAAAAGCATAACACATCCCTCTACCCAAAAAAGGAAAGAAAAAAAAAAATCACTGATATAACTGTATATAATTTACAAAATAAATAGGATAATCCTTTTTAAAACTTACTAAATATTATCTTTTCATATCAAATACACTGTCTACTTGCAGTGGGTAATACCTGTGAGTTATCCACGCACCAAATTATGAGGGTTATAATAATGAAATTCAGAGATTAAATTAGAGTTATCGTATAGATTTACACGGAAACCCGAAAGGAAAAAATCACGATGCAAGAAAGGGGTTCTACTATAATTAAGAGAAAATTACGATAATGGTAACCTGATTTAGCCTGATTTCACGCGCTAGGATTTCTGGGCTTGATTGATTCTCCTTATTGGAGGGGGTCTACTATCTATACATGTGGGTGTCTTGTTGGATAAGTTTATAGAGTTCTCATCTATTTGAACATCTATCATATCTCAACTACTTCTCTTAGAGACGATTAAAGCCAAATATCCTTACTTGAATTGGTTGAGCCCGTCTTTATCTTTATCCAGTAGTCTTCGTACAGCTGTTGATATGATTGATACACTCTCTAGCTATAACCGTCGGGTTCAAATGAGAATTAGCTTGGAGATAGGGGTACTCGCAACCGGCTGTCTCTATTCTTCTACTCATTTGACCTGCTCGGAGTTTGAATGGGATCATGACTCTTCTTTAGAGATTCTGAAATCAGCTACGTGTCACAAGATCATCTAAGGACCGGATGGGCACATGTCACGATCTCGAGGGGGTCGGAAACTGGCTACTACACTACTCTATTTTATCCCAGTCAGGGGGCTATTCAAAATGGAAATTAGAATAGAAAAAAAAACATTTAAAATCACAAACCAAATCATGGTCTTTTTGTGAAAGTTGTATCCTTAAATTGTAAGAACAGGTCACAAATTGATTATGGTCACAAATTGATTATGGTGGGTGAGGTGAGGGGTCTCAGCTTAGTGATACAAGATTTTGTACTGACGCGTCTTTTTCTCGGGAAAAGAATTGATCACCCGATCAGGTTCTCATTGGCCAGAGCAAACAGAACAGCGGATTTCACATGAATAAATGAGAAATGGGGGAGTCGCGTCCTGATGCGTATTGAATTCTGCTTCGAGTTTTAATTTCACGAGAAATAGAAAGGCCATAAATTGGTCCAATTCTTATTATTATCCACCAATTTACGAAATTTAAGGGGGCAAATAAATAAAAGTGACAAATGCACAATGAATTAAATTTCACAAGAATATTAAGAGGAAAAAAGAAGATACGTACTCTCGTTCTCGTCGAAATCAAGGCTGATGTCTTTAGTTCGGCGGCGACAGCAAGCTAATTTCCTCATTTTTTTTTTTTTTGTTAATTATTGCAGATATAGGCACACCCAAATAATTCCCTGTTTGAAAAAATAATAATAATTTAAATTAAAAAAAGGAAGAAAGATGAGAAAAAGGGAATGCATTCTGTAAAGGGTTTCCTTTTTCTGTTCGATAGATTCAGTGCCCTGCTTGTATCTTTTTTAGTGACATTTTAAGAAAAATTACAGAAAAAGAAAGTGTGTTCAGCTTCTGAAAAAGGAGCAGCTTGTTATCAATTTTAGGAAGAAGTTCAAAAAAAGTTTTTTTTTTTTTTTGAAAAGAAAAGGAGTTGACAAAAAGGGCATCACAATCTTCACAAATTAACTCCAAAAATCCTAAATTTGCATATTTTTCGCTGGAACCATAGAAGCTAATGATGGTGGTGGGTGGGGAGACGAGCCAATGGACTTTCAAAAAGAAACCTTTAAATCTTAAAAAATATATTATCAACAGAAATTACCAAAAAGAGGATTTTTTTTTTTCTTTTTATAAAGAGAAAAAAAAGGAGAAGAAAATAGAGACCTGGACCCATCAGGATCCACTGTCTTTAATTTTTTTTTAAAAAAAAATAACTGAAAAGATTGGGCTTTTGATTCAGGTAACAAACTAGAAGAAGAAGAAGCGAGAAATGAAAACGAAGACACACATCAAAACGCCACATTTTCATCAAAAACATCAATATTTGAACAGAAAGAACAGACCTTTGGGTGTTTCGATGTATTTCTAACGCTTACCAGATCTGCACAGATTCAAAGAAAACAAAAAAAAGTTCAAAAAACGAGACAAGAGTGGAGAAAAGAGAGATTTTTGAACACAGTAATTGTGTTTCTCACCTGATGACGATGACCCCAAGAGTTCAGCATTTATCTGAGAATGGAAGAAGAAAACAGCGAGGGGCTCTTCTCCTTCTTCTCTCTGTCATAAAACTTTCCCTCATCAAAGCCAGCATTTAAAACTGTCTGCTTGCTTGTTTACTCGCAGGTCCATGATCCATTGACCCTTTTTTCATCTCTCTCTGGTTACAGGTCTCAATGCATCCAATGGAAAAATACATGGCCCAAAGATTCGGGTGATTATTGTCCTATCAACAACCTAAAAAGTTACCGCAAATCTGCACCTTTTCATTTCGAAATATTATTAATAAATTAATTATTGAATGATTACCGTACTGGTAATTAGTCCCCACAATAAAAGCGCTGTAAACTACCCTCTGATTTTCCCCTATCGTGATGTGGGACCCACCTATGGGTTTTGTTTACTACTACGGATGAATTGTCTCCTCTCTGGGTTTGTTTGGCTACCGAAGTTACAAATTTTTTTACAGTTATAAGTGAATTATATGTAAATAAATTTTTTGACATTTAGTTAGTAATATAAAATTGTCAGTAAAAAATGTATTATATTTTACGGTATTTGATTGTCGTAATGTATAAGTCCTAAATGAAAAATTGATCACAAAATTAACTGTTTGATAATTTAAAATAATTAAATAATTAAAAAATTAAAGTAAGAATAATAATATAAACAAAAATGTTAAACATTAAATATTAAATAAGTAAATAAATAAATAATTTTATTAAATAATTAAAATAAATTTAAATTTATAATATATCAAATAATGAAAAATAAAAATAAAAATTAGCAAATAGTAAAAATATTAAAATTAAATATACTTAACATTAAATAATTAAAAAAATATCTAATAATCAAAACTTATTAAATTTATATTAAATATTACTGGTCCATAAATAAAGTAAGAATTAAAATTAATAGAAATATATTATATTAATTTTGTAATAAAAATAATCTAGTAATAAAAAATTTTAATATTAAAAATTATTGAACTATTAATAAAAACTTTAATTTAATAACTATATGTAATCTAGTAATTAAAAAAGAATTTCTCATAATCTAAAAAAATTAATCTAATAATAAAAAATATTAATCTAATTACAATCAACTCTCAGCAATACAATTTTGTATCACCACGAAATTAACTTTTTGTATTGCAAGTGGGATGTAACATGACTACAAAGTTAATTTTTTTGTTGCAAGTAGATTATAATTGGGATACAAGTGCATTTTACAACTTACGGCTCAAACAAAAACCTTAAGTCGTAAGTCGCAAGTGGCATTTTGCGGCTTACGCCTTTTACAGTGAAACAAACACACCCTTTGTCAGGCGAATTCAAAACGACACTGGTTAAACCTGCCTCATAATGATTCAAACAAGACGAATCGAAATTCTGGTGAACAAATCAGTCCCTGGACCCAATTACTACCCGGATTTGCAGGAGATGGGGTGGAATTGTCTCCTGTTAATTTATTATTTTTTTTAAGCAATTCGAATTTTTGAGTCATTGTTGGTAAAAAAAATGAAAAAAATAATATAAAAGTCATTCATTAATATTCTCCTCTCGCAAGTCACATCCGAAACTAAAAAAAAGTTTAAAAAATATTTTAACTAAAGGGGTTGGGATAAATTTTTCCTGAATCAATTCATCCTGTGATTCTTCACGGACTCACGGCACAAATCGAACATGTCTCGTGTTGGATCGACCCGTATAATATACGAGCCAAACACTAGTCAACCTGTATTTGTGCAGTGCGGTGCTGGTCAAATCGGATTGACCCAGCCGATAGCCAACCCAGTACGAATAAGGATCGACTTTGACTTGTTATTTTCATGAAATTAACAAATAAATAAATAACAAAAGAATCTTTTTTATTTCGATACCAAAAAAAAAAAAAAAACAAAATAAGACTTATCTTTGTCCTAATTACAATCAAGACGATTTATGTTCATACTAAAACCCAAGATTAAATTGATTAATGAATAATGTAAGCGTGTCAGATGGAGTAATGTGAGCGAGTCACGTGCAGGGGTGAAAGCGAAATAATTCAAATGACATGGGAAAAAAAATAAAAATAAAGAAAATGTGGCAGCAAAAATCGAACAGATGCCTGATTCGAAAAATTACAATTATTGTGCAATCTATGTCATATTGTGCAAAAATAAGGTGGCCTAAACCCATCTTATTGTGATCCACATTGCTGAGATATATATCCTACATAGATATAATATTTTAACCTACTTTATTAAGATATGAATTGTCGTGATTCATTCGGATGTAGCGAAGGTAATCTATCTTTTCTCTTGATGTAATCTAAATTAGTTGTGATTCTTTTGTGCTTATTTAGCTGTGATTCATTTGAATGAACATAAGATGGCTGAAAATGTGTCACTTAGACCTTGCTTGGTAGGGGGAGTAGGAGAGCTAAAATCAGGATTTTTAGAGAGAAGAGTTGGGAGATGAGTTAAGAGGTCAGGAGGAGTGTTAACTCTTACCCAAACTTTTTTAAATATTTAATATTTTTAGTATTTATTTACAATATTAAAACTTTTTAATCACCAAATAGTAAATTTTTTGGTTAACTTTTTCACTTACGACTAACGCATTACGAGCCGTAAAACACAATATATTTTCTCACTTACAACTTTATATTATCAATCAAATATTGCAAAACTTACATGTATGTAACTCATTTACTACTGTAAAAATTTTTACCATTTACGACTTACGCAGTTACGACCAATTACGACAACTAAACAAACCTAACACTAATCCTAACGTGAAAGAGTAAAAAAAAAAAAAAAATTCTGACATATAACCTCATCTTAAGAAAATAAATGAATAGAAAAACAGTAAATAATAAAATAATAGAGAGTAGTTGGCAGTAACTGGAGTTACTGCTATCCACCACGTGTTGGCAAAAGAGCACCGGAGCAGTGTTTGGTTTCCTGAAACCACTAGCCCAAACTTCCTACTCCCTGGCTGACACGTGGGGCCCACGGCGACCTAAGGACACAAGGCTCATTAATAATTTGTCCATTGTTGGGGGGCAGTGAACAGATGACATTTTAACAAGCCTTCAAATGCTGCTGCTGCGCTTTGGGGCCCCACTGGGGGCTCCGTTGGGTTTTTTCTTTGTTTTTTGCTCCAATCGGAGGTTTGCGTGGGCCCACTTCGGCGGCAAGTTGGGGCGCGCGGCCCGGGCCCAGAGGCAGCAAAAACAAGCAACAAGAAGAATGTATTGGTATTTGGTGGATGCCAGGAACGAAAAAAATGGGGACATCCCAAGGATTTTCTCACAAAAAGTTTATTGAATGATTTCATAACTCTCACTAATAATAATAATAATAACAACAATAACAATAATAAATAATTTGTTTGTGATCTCTCCACCTGGTTTCAAATTTTATTTGTTTTCTTGTGTTGTAGTTTCCGATTACAGGTTTTTGTTTTTGTTTTTTTTTTTTTTTTTAGTTTGTTTGTGTTGCGCGCAGGACAACAATCTCTCTGAGGAATCTACCAATCAGGCGGAGACTGATGCAGTCGGAGACGTATCCAACACGACAAAAACAGAAAAACAATAGAGAAAAGCAATCAACACAGTATTTAACGAGGTTCGGCAACGTGCCTACGTCCTCGGGGTAAGAGGGAGAGAGATTTTATTGATTCAACAATCAATTACAGCTTATTCCTTCTTCAAGGAATTTCCAATGGAGATTTTCAGTGGGATACCATACATGAGGGCTCTAACACTTATTTATAGCCACACTCCCTGAGTTTTAGGAAACCCCAGCTGGATTC
Source organism: Agave tequilana (assembly GCA_038442645.1). Classification (NCBI taxonomy): domain Eukaryota; kingdom Viridiplantae; phylum Streptophyta; class Magnoliopsida; order Asparagales; family Asparagaceae; genus Agave; species Agave tequilana. The sequence goes on from JAVJIF010012902.1 coordinate 68,061, forward strand.
GATCCCAACTAGAAAAAGAATCCGAATCCCAAAAGGAAAGCAGAAAACGCGTCTGCCGGTCGACCGACCCATGCCACGGTTGACCGCGCCGGTCGACCGTCTCCAACCGAGACTTGGCTCATTTCAATCGTTCGACCGGGCGGTCGACCGATTCCCTGTAACGGTCGACCGGCGGTCGACCGTTCTGTGTCTGTGCACCTCGTGCACACCAGTCGACCGAGCGGTCGACCGGCTCCTTAAATCGGTCAACCGGGCGATCGACCGTGCACTGTTTTAGCTTGCTGCATGCGCCATTTTTTCTCCTTTTGATTTTCAATTTCTATGATATCTTCTGATGTCTCCTCTATCTCCTCTCTCCCTACGATTCTCCACCTCAGTGAAGATTTCTCAAATCTGAGCCGATCTCTAACGAACTCCAGTATATCACCTGGCAAAATCGACACACGATCTCAGCGAAATCGACACACGATCTCGACTTGGAACTTTAGTTCAGCTATCCAACTGGAATGCACCATACATGCGTTCCCATCACTTCACCTTAAGAGAACTACCATACGAGCCGACCAACGAACGTGTCTCCAACTCAACAACTACATGAGCACACGAAAAACTCATCAAGAGCCAACACTGACTCTCCAATTGAGTAGCTCTCTCCAGTCCACATGTCTTCAACTGACGGTCCAACTAAGTCTGAGTAGAGCACACATAACACCATCATCTGCTTCAACAACTGGATGCATACCCCTCCTATGCAAGCTCAACTGTCTTCTCACCAGAAGATCACCTGTTCATCGAGATCTCAACACTTCACCTCTACGTGAAGTCCAACTAGCCACAACACTTCACCTCTACGTAAAGTCTCTCTACCTCTACGTGAAGTTCCAATCAGTCACAACTCTTCACCTTTATGTGAAGTCCCAATCAGCTTCTTGAGAACCCAAATAACTTCATAGGGTTACATCACCGAATGATTGCGCCTTTAAGGCTGCCTACGTACCTTGCCCAAGGGATCAAGCCAACCGTAGTTCATTTAAATGTGCTCCATCAAGCTCAAGCACTTGTACCTGAATCTTCAGCAGCGAACCTATCTAGCTGAGTCATATGAGCCTCCTTACTACTGTCATGGAGAACAACGGCCTTCAACTTGAGCTTATCGCGGTCACAAGCTTGAGATTCATGCTTCTCATCCATGTGCGTGGTTTTACCTTGGTTCCAATGGCTGCAAACAATTCGACATTCTCATCAATGTCTTCAACCTGCTCAGTATCAACCCTTGCTGCATAATCTTCACCCGGTGTCACATCAGGTGAAGTCTTCACTGATATCGAACCAACTGGAGATGGTGGAGTAGCATCAACCTTCACCCGCTACGATACTTCCTTGGTCTTCGTCCTCTCCACCTGCTGAGAGATGTTAGACTTCAACACTGAAGTCTCATCAAACGTGACATGCCTGCTCAACACGATCTTCTTATTTTCGGGGTCCCATAACCTGTAGCCATTTATATTTCTTTTGACACCCAAAAAACACAAACTTCTTTACTCGCGGATTCACTATGCCATCTTTGACACTGAAATATGTCGGACTTCCAAATTCTCGCAACAAACCATGATCTTGAGCAGCTTTCTCAGATCAAATTTCCAATAGAATTTTACCTCCTATCGCAGTCAATCCATTTATGAGATGGCTAGCATACACAATCGCTTCAGCCCAAAACGATTTGTCTAATCTTGCATTAGATAACAAGCACCGAACCTTCTCTAGTAAGGACGGTTTATTTCTTTAGCCAACCCATGTATACCTTCTGTGAAGTGAGTACCAATACCAGTGTTCTGGCTAAATCGTAGGAATTAGTTCATGTCTTTTTCAACATTACCAATCTGTAGCTTGATCTTCCTACCTGTCTGCTTCTCCATTCTTCCTTTCCACTTCACCAATATATCTAGGGCTTCACACCTTTGTCTCATGGGATATATCCAACAATACCTAGGTAAATTATCAATAAAAGAGACAAAGTACCTGTGACCTCTAAGCGATACAGTCTTAGCAGGTCCCCAAACGCTTACGTGAACACAATCAAGAAGACCTTTTGAGTATTGGTGCTAAATTTCACCTTCTTTTTGTCTAGAACGCTGTGTTCACCCTCCAAGTTGCAGGTAGCAGCACCTTCCAATGATCTCTTCTTTGCAGGAGCTTGCAAGACCTTTCACCTCCTTGTTCGACCTTTACCTGTCAGACCTTTGTGCAACCATCATCTGAAGAACTAGAAGTTTCCACCTGACCTGTAACCGTACTACCCTTCAAGTAGTAGAGATTGTTCCGGCGGACGTCCTTCATAACCACCATTAAGCCTCTAGTCATCTTGAGAACACCATCTCGTATAGATACCACAAGGCTCAATGCTTTCAAAGCACCAACAGAGATAAGATTCCTTTTGAGTTGAGGTACATACCTCACCTCCTTCAATTCTCGTACTATCCCATCTTCCATCTTGATACGAACTGTACCTATCCCTTCTATAGAGAAATAGAGAAACAATAGAGAAAAGCGATCAACACAGTATTTAACGAGGTTCGGCAACGTGCCTACGTCCTCGGAGAAAGAGAGATTTTATTGATTCAACAATCAATTACAACTTATTCCTTCGTCAAGGAATTTTCAATGGAGATTTTCAGTGGGATACCATACATGAGGGCTCTAGCCCTTTTTTATGGCCACAGAGTCCCTGGGTTTTAGAAAAGCCCAGCTGGATTCGATCCCAACTAGAAAAGAAATCCGAATCCCAAAAGGAAAGCACAAACACGTCTGTCGGTGACCGGCCGGTCGACCGACCAATGCCACGGTCGACCGCGCCGGTTGACCGTCTCCAACTGAGACTTGGCTCCTTTCAGTCGGTCGATCGGGCGGTCGACCGTTCTGTGTCTGTGCACTTCGTGCACACCGGTCGACCGAGCGGTCGACCGGCTCCTTGCATCAGTCGACCGGGCAGTCGACCGTGCAATGTTTTAGCCTGCTGCATGCGTCGTTTTTGCTCCTTTTAATTTTCAATCTCTATGCTATCTTTCGACAATCTCTGTGCTATCTTCCGATGTCTCCTCTATCTCCTCTCTTCCTACAGTTTGAAAATTTTTGCTTTTGATACCTAATATAAACCTTTAATTTGGACCAAGCTTTGAGTCCTGAGAAAAACTGAAAAAGACCCGTCTAGATTATTTTACTTGTACGTACTTTTAAGTTTGTTTGGATTCATAATAATGAGAGGAAAATGAGAAGTGAGAAAACTTAACTCACACTTCTCTTGTTTATTTTGAGTCAGAAATGAAAAATGAGAAAATATTTTTTTCCTTTCCCCTTTTACACCTCATTTTTTACACTACTATTTTCTCATTCCAGGATGCTACAGTTGATTTTATAGTGATTTAAATCTCACTTATAATAAGTTATAGCTTAACGTATTAAATTTTGATGTTATGTAAATCACACTTGTAGTCCACTATTAGTCAAACACCGAAAAACATAATATATTTTTTCTACTTACACTTCCATATTACAATCAAATATCAGAAAACTTATTTTCACTGAATCACAATTTCTCACTACAGTTTCACATTTTTCACTCTCACTTCTCACTTTCCTTTTCTCTCCCACTTCCATGAATCCAAACACCTTCTTAGCATACTATCTTCATCTCAAAATGTATGATACTTACACGATTATGCCTGAATAAAGTATCATATTTTTTTTGTTTGGACAAGAATAACCCATCTTCATTTTGAAATAGGTAAATTGTGCGAAACATTCATGTCCTGTCATGAGTGTTATACAAAACCCTCCTGAGCTATTAAACTTGCATATTAACCCTCTAAAATTTAAAAACGTTAACTTTTTCGTTAAAAAAAAAACGTGCAAAGCACGTGCCCCTCTTAGCATTAATTTTTCTTAAAAAAAACCAGCACCTCATCTTCTACCAGTACACCACCTGCTTCTCTTTTTCCACCACCACCATCTCTTCCTACTCCTCTTCAAATTCACCACCTCCTGCTCAAAGCCATCACCATCTCCTTCTCCACCTCTTTATTTTTTCCTCTTAAAACTCATCACCACTAGCACTTCCCTCCATCTCCTTCTCAAACTCACCACCTCCACTATCCCCACCCAACCCAAAATCTTTCGCTAATGTGAGCCTAACTTATCCAAACTCGTCTCCTCGTCGCCTCCATCTACTCCTCATTTCTACCATTATCATTGTTATCATAGTCATATTCTCTTCTTCTTCTCTTCTCTATTAGTCAGGATTTTTCGAGGAGAAGATAATTAGAGGAAAATTAAGAATATTATAATTAAAAATAAATGAGTCACTGAAGTGATTAGAGGAATTAAGAGGGTCATGTGCAAAACACGTGGCTTATTTGGATGAAAAGTTAATGGTGTTACAGTTTAAGGAGTCAATGTGCAAGGTTTTATAGTTCTGAGGTTTTGATGCAGAACCCCTTATAGTACAAGGTGTTTCACATAATTTACCTATTTGAAAATAGTATTAAGATATTTGGTAAGTTTTCTCGAGTTTTGAAGAAAGCTTGAAGATCACGTCAAAAAGTCCCTGTAGATATAATTTTCAATCTAATAATGTAAAAGCAATAATTATAGCTTTATAGATTATTAAATCATATTTGCAGACTTCTTACTCCTATACCACGGTGTTTAATCTTTTCGATATTTATTAAGACCATAGAAAAAGATGTACAACATGTATTGATCATTAATGCTATAATGAGGAGCGAGAAGCTAGAGTGAGAAGAAATTGCTGGAAATGAAAGAAGAAAAAGTTGATGGCTTGGTATTTAACTTGTAATGTTTTCTCAAAATTTTCCCAAAACTGAAAATCAAACAAAATGAAAAGGGGTTAAATGCAAAAGGTTATCAGAAAGGGGGGGACAAAAAAAGAATAAGATGAAGAAATTAACCTTTCCACTAAATAATAAGCCACCATTTTCTCTTCATAAGAAGTCAGTAAGTGAATTTGAATCTCTCCAACTATAATGGAAGAAAAGATTAATTTTCAAATTAAAATGCAACACCATATTCCAAGCATATCAATATGTAATAACTCAGAGGACTAATGGTAAATTTGTGTAGGTTTACTGTGATTTGAGGTCACAAGTTCAAATCTTAATAGATATAATATTTTTTTAACTTTTTATATCTTACTTTATTACATTTATGCTCACACTGAAATTCTTATATCATTGTATTCAAACCTGCTCGCTTTTATCTCTGGCTAAACACAAACACACATAAATGCATGTTACCCATGTTAAAAACAAGTACTTGGTGCAGAGTGGTCTCAGAAGGTCCCCACATGGATTGAATATGAAATACCATTATTCATGTCACGAGGAGTTGATGCTTTATAATGCAACAAAGTTAATAATTACGTCAATATTGGGACCATGCTCCATAGTTTGGAAATCTTGTTGCATTCTTCTTCAAACTTGCATGGATGTATGCTAACCCTATCCTTTTGGTCCACTGACAGTTCAATGAAATGCTTGCAGTGTTATCTTGGAGCTGGAGAGGTTTTGCATGTCTCTGTCGTGACGAGGGGTGTGAGTTGGAGAAGATGATGTAGGCAGTGCTAGCTCGTTGAGGTAGACAACAAAAGAATTGTCTCTCTGTGTCGTCCTAGCTATCAAAAAATTAGTCTGTTAGGTGGAGTTATTTAAATCCTTGTATACTCAAGACTGTTCCCATGTCTAGCTGATGTGGGACTATTTGTTCGACATCCAATTCAAGAATCCCCTCTCGAACAAAGAGTCTCCCTGCAAGTGCATCTTTTTTCATACCTGGAAGACCATATGCTCCATCGAGATCACAACTCTTCACCGCGCAGAGGGCGGACGCGTCTTACGTGAGGCAGGGGCACCGCTGTCTAATCATCGAGAGCCCAACTAACTTCACACAAGGGTCTATTGTGCGTTTTGCGTCCTGAGGGGATTGAACTTCACCCACACACACGGTTAACTTCAGGGCATGACTCTGACACCAGCTGAAAGGACTTGGACACCATTTCAAAAGACTAGCCTAAGTTATCCAAATCCTTGTATGATCAAGGCCATTCTCAGGTGCTGCCAATGTGAGACTATTTTTTCGACATCCAACCCAACGTTCTCAACCTTAGTAGCTTGTTGTCACATAACAGGATGGAGATTAATGTTAGTTCTCTTAAAATGTTATAGTTGGTGGCCAATTTTCAAGGCAACAACAACTTGAAAATGTTGAAATACACCGAGAAAATTGTTCAAATTACTTTACTAGAACTGAAAAGATATGAGAATTGTAAATAATTATTGGCATACGATGAAATGTGCAACACTGTGTTGGATTACTTGTTTGGTTGCAAGAGCTCGGAAGTAATAATAATGGTGTCTTTCAAAATTTTAGAATAAAAGAGTAATGAGTTGAAGAGCCAAGTTACTCCCTGTCAAGATTGAGAGGGGGCATAATATGTGTGTGTTCAGGCTCTTAAATAGTTTTAGAAGGGGGCAACAAAAAAAAAAAAAAAAACTTGGTGTATAAATTTTCTGATATATCACTTATTGTAATTTAAACTGAGCCAAATTTCGAAATGTTGCATTAAGTTTTAAATTAAATAGAATTTTAGGATGTGAAGATTTAATTCAATAAAAAATTATAACAAATCATAATAGAACCAAAAATAAAAAGGGAGATTTCGGTATAGCCTCTTATGTCAAATGATAATTAAAAAAAAAACTCAACTTCATAATTTAATTCGCTAAAACTATTTTTTTTAATCAACCACCTAAGCCCACGTGTCAAGCGCAGAAGCATTACTCGGCGGCGAAAGACATAAATCCCCACAGTAATCGCTTCGGAAAAAAGCGAACCGCTTCGAAAATGCTGATTAGCCGTCCTTTTTAATCGGTTGATGATGTCAGTTAAAATTGTATTTTAGAAATTCTAAGTCGGTAGATTTGAAATTCTGAGGTCTCTTTAAACAGCGGCACTCTATTGTAAATAAGTAGTGTGGGAATTAATCCAATAATCTTATCTCTAGCTTGTAATTTTCTATCTTGGATTGTTTAGAGAATTATGAGCAAACGTAGAAGAAGAAGATCAACAAGGAAGCATCATCTTTGACAAATTTGATGTTTTCTTTTCCTTTTTCTTTTTTTTTATGAAGTTTATATTGATTTACGTGTTTTTATTTTTTAATATGAACTAAATTCTATAATGCTAGGGTGTTGATGCAGACAACTTTAGGAAGAATTAATTTTGTTGCTTTGTGCTTGAGTTTAAAGTTTATTTTGATTTTTTTGTTAAGTTTCTTTTTCCGTTTTAATGTCTATTAATTGACTACTTATATTGTAACGGCCTTAGATTTTTTTCTTTCAATCCTCAATTAACATAGGCATTCTTTTAAACTAGCAGATTATCATAATCATCTTCAAATACTTAAAAATTTCGGCAGCACCTTCTTTGTAAATACTGATATGTCCAAATTTACATTTCAACTCACAATAATTTCGGCCAACATCAACCTACTTATTCTCAATCTAAGCATATAAACCAAAGTCAATAATCCTCATGCAATCATAATAATATTTCTGCTCACAATGACCTACTTGTTCTTCAAATAATAATTTCAGCTAGACATCGCCTACTTATGTGAAAATAAAAAAAAAACATACGCTAGAGAGTACCACTCTCGGTATTCAGAACTAACTTTAACTCTAACTCATGGCCATAATCACGGTCTAATTTACCTCCATACATATCTATCTCACAAGACTAACATAAACTATAAGTATACATTGAGTAGGATTATAAATAAGAACTAAATTACATCTTTAATACAATCATTATTAGCAAAATTTTTAGGAAAACGCCTAAACTTGAAGCTGGTTCTTTGCCATGCCACGACCTGAAATATGAAACTAGGAGGAAGTGAGCTCGACAGCTCAGTGAGAGAGAATCAAAGAGTATCAAGAAAGAAAAACACAAGTAAGAAGGAGCAGATTTTTCTTCAACAATTATAGCAAGTATAAATGAACAAAATGAAATGAGAAAAAGCAATACCTTTAATGAATAATTAACACAACGATCTATATAGTCTGTGTGACGGTCTGACTTTTCTAGTAACTAATTCTTTTTAACTTTCTTTAGTTTTTCTGTTGCATATTACATGATCTAGAAATTCAATAAAATACTCGCTCCGTTATTTATAGCTTATGCATAATTCTGCCTTAAGTACTGTCAGCAAGTATTCCCACGTATCTCATAATCATACACGAAGTACAACAAATATACTTAAAATTTCATGGGGATAGTTATCTGTCCCGGCGATATAACATCACAATATCACCCTATATCATCATAAGTATAGTTTATCTATATAGATAATATAAATCTCACATAATCACGCTTCACTTCATAGTATTTGAATACCATATTTAGTGACATACACGTCACACATTATACATATGCTTATACAATCACCAATGAAGTGTGAGGTTCTCCGTCGTCCCCCGCCTGCCGGCTCCCGCCCGACCCCTTCCTCCAATGTGTGTAACAATAACACCGTCTTCCCCCTCCTACCGGCTCCCGCCAGGCCCCTTCCTCTGATATATATATATATATATATATATATATATATATATATATATATATATATATATATATATATATATATATATATATATATATATATATATAATAACACCGTCTTCTTCCTACCGGCTCCCGCACGACCCCTTCCTCCTATATATATATACAATAGAACAATGACACCGTCTTCCCCCTCCTACCGGCTCCCGCCCGACCCCTTCCTCCTATATATAATGAATGTAATAATCATATACAACGTGACGCACACAAGCCATCCACCATCACGTCAATCATTCTATCAATAAACAAACAATTACTTGTACTCCCAATGCATATTCTTAAGATATATAGTTAGGCCTCATACATAGATATGAATTTTGCTTATCTGTCATTTGATTACTAAGTTGACTAACTATGAATCCATTCTTGGAGTCTTATAATACTTGTTAGTTATAGATAGTTCACTAAATTCTAATCAAGCTACGACCCCCATTCCATTTTACCAGGGTTATTACTTAAGATTGCAGAGAGAGTTGTTCACTAGTTTAAATCCAAATTACAAGCTATTAAAAGTACATGAAATTTCATATAAGACTCTTCTTTGTCAAGAATTATCATTTTTAGTTTTCGAAGAAACTCTAGTAATAATTTATATACATACGCCCCTTACCTATACTGAAGTTATATCATATTGCATATTGTTTCACCCATTATTAGCAACCCAGTTTCATCATAATACTACCCAAAACACACACGCACACACACACCCCCCACAAATTTCACATAGTATACAACAATATGAGAATATGGACCGACAAATATTTCCGAAGTCATAATTATTAGTTTATAAGTGATATTATGTTTATCAATTTACTAGAGACTGAAGATAGTGGAGATATGCAAGACAAAGACGCGATGCGGGATAAGCATCTCTCATCCAAGGATGAGCACAGCCACGAGAGTTACGAGTTCAGATTTTTAAGTTGCCTCAACGTGATCAACTCCGCGTAAATTGTTAATAGAATGGAAGGAAGGAATCAGTGTAAGAAGTGAGTTTTTATAACCTTTTATTAACTCATTTCTAATCATGCTTAAGTAAATGAATATTCTAACACTTGTGTACAAACATATATGTATGCAATCGTACACATGCAAGAACTAACACGCGTACACACATAACTCATTTCTTAAATTAGATTTGTATTTACATTGATATGTTACCCAAGTTTCTCACTAGAGAGATACGCATCACTGAAACTTGATCATCATATATTTTTATCTTAAATTATAGGCTGCATAAATTTAAAAATATAGATTAAGTAATTAGTTGGGGTTATACGGTGGTCAACAAGATTATAAATTTAACCGTGATTGGCAAACCTACTCGATTATCCATGATTTTCAAGCTTAAGGATTTACCTTACTATTAAGTTAAATTCAAGAGGGACAAAATAAAGGATAGTAATGGTATTCCTCAACAAGTACTCTAGGACAATTAAGGCTTAGAGTTTTCAAGGTATAAATTATTAATTTGTTTACCCAAGATCAAAGGTGGGTCTTACATGGCTTGGTTGAATCATGGTCTAATGTGACATTTCTAATGAATAACATGAATAAGTCCCGTCTTTTCTCTATAAGGAAAACGATGATTTGCCCATAAAACACGTTTGAATAGAATGCACACCGAACATACTGAGGTTTAAAATAGAAGTTGCGCTTAACATAACTTGGATCTTGATGACTCAATACTAAGCTAATTAATCATTTATCCAAAATTTAAGCTGACAACTAGTAAAACAAGATATTCATTAACAGAATAAAACTCTTATAGCTCGTGTGTGTGTGTGTGTATCTATATTTTGATGGGTTACACTCAAGAGTTTCCAGAAATTGTATGGCATTTCACTGTTCCCTAGCAGGTTATTATAAACAATATAATTGGAGACTATCCTTCATGAAAATATTTAACATCCTTTCCTCACTTAAAGATAATAACTGATGCATCCATATTAATTATATCTTAACTATTGGTAGGCTACAGTGAAGAAAAACATTTGCATTCTTTTTGATCACTAGGGGAAAGTGAAACCAAAATTTGAAAAGAAGCAGATGTCGAAATTTCAAAATCGTGGTTCTATAAAAAAGAACGAAATGCCTTCAGCACTTGCATTACAATGCTTATCTGTTCCACAATCTTTCTATACAAAGTCCCAACAATGGTTCTCAAAAAAAATAACAAACATAAGGATGTATCTCATATGGATATTTGATCCCATTGTATTGCAATGCTTGAAATTAGAATTTAGATGCTCATGATCTTACTAGTACGAGTGACTCAATTTGCGAATGCCTTTTTTTATGCTCATCCGTATATTAATATATACTATCCTGAGTAGTTCAGTAAACTTATGGCTTAAAGGTTGAAAGCTTCATATTCGCAACTTGATCCTGTCTTACTACGTGAGACCACTCGGATACAGAGTTATAATAGAAGTAGCCTGAAAAAAGCTAATTAAAGAAAATCTTGAAGAGTTTCAATACCAATAATTGTTTATAAGTCCTATTGTTGTTATGAACGACTTTAGAACCAACAAGATTTACCAGATTTAGATTTAGAAATGAAATAAATTGAGCCCCCGATCAAATCATGAATTTTTAATAATTTGGATACGGAGAGTTATTCATGAACCTCAACGAGAGGACATATACTTATGCACTTTAGACTTATGAAACATCAACATTTGTTCACTTACTCCTCGTCGATAAATTGATTGCCCCTCAGAATCTAAAATACCCACTCTACACTCAACAATTAGTTAATACAAGCTTGCATATAGCGATATATTCTATATATATATATATATATATATATATATATATATAGACTTGTATCCTTTCAAAAGGATTTGATCCCGGATCCTTCCCACTCAAATTCAACCCTCCAACATTCGAATACAAGATCCACTCCGTTGAAGTTGATCTATACTATTTCAAGTATCTATAAACCAAAAATCAAGTGTTTTAAATACTTTTTGCCCATCCATCAAGTAGGGGAAAAACGGACGGCCTAAATAGTGAGTTGGTTAGTTTAACGGTGTAGAACATTTGAAATCTAATCAAAATTAGTTTATAGGGGTTTTTTAATGTTTAGATCATAATGAAATGGCCGGATCGAGAATTTGTATGTCTAAAGACATAGATCTAACCAACTCACTACTTTCGGCCGTCCATTTTGCGTCGCTTGATGGATGGGCAAAAAGTATTTAAAACACTTGATTTTTGGTTTATAGATACTTGAAATAGTATAGATCAACTTCAACGGAGTGGATCTTGTATTCGAATGTTGGAGGGTTGATTTTGAGTGGGAAGGATCCGGGATCAAATCCTTTTGAAAGGATACAAGTCTATCTCATATATATATATTTCTATCCATTATGTTAAGCTTTCTTCTAAAATGATCCACACACACGCGCGCATGCACACACACATAAATGAGTTAAGAATTTATCAAGTTACACATGAATTAACTGAGAATCATATTTATCAAACACAAGCACAATTCAAGACTTAAATGATCTCTAACATCCAACGCTCGATTAGTGAAAAGCAAGCTTAAATAGATAAATCTAAATAAAAATTTAGTTCACAAATAGGAGTAACTCCCTCATCCCTAACTTCTATCCATCCTTTCTCGATAAGTTCTAATTATGTCTCCTTTGATGTTGACTCTACAAACGTTTTGATTGAGAACAATTATCTCAGATTAGGGAAAAATATTCTCATGATTTTGTGAACCAATTTCAAACACTTACCAATTTAAATGAAAATATCATTGAATTAAAATTAGAGATCCATCATAACTAACAACTACAACAAGGAACAAGATTAACTAGGACCACAATACGCTTAATCACATAGTGATTTACATCTCACAGAGAAAAGATTAAGATTTCCACAAAAAAGGGTATAATTGATTGAATTCATGTACTGTTTTCAGAAATTTCATCAGAATGAAATCTGAATCAAAGAAACTCCCTCACCTTTAGTGATGTCGTCCCCCACGCTACCCGCTGCGTGTGCCGCCCGCCGGCACCTCCGCGTCCCCCGCTATGCCCTGACAGCAGCAGTCGCTGTTGGTTGCGTGCGGCAGCACCAGCAGCAGCTGTACGCAGGCGGCAGCAGCCGCTGCTGGCGGCTGCTTTTGTTGCTGCTGTGTGCAACACAGCCAGCGGTGGCTGCTGTCGGCGCCTCCTCTGGCCTGTGCCGCGGCTAGATCTAAGAAAGGGAGAGAGGATTAGGGGAAGAGAGTGAGAAAGAAGGTTTGATTTGAGATGAGAGGTTGCTGCCAATTGCTTTTTGGTAAGAGGTGAAATTGAGGAAGGATGAAGAGAGAGAGAAGTGGGTGAAAATTTTCTTTTTCCCCTTTTATATATTAGTGATGGCTTATTCTCTTAATGCCACATCATCTCCCTCATTCTCAAGTTGCCATAGCTCATACCACCTCCCAAGTTATGATTTAATATTAGTGTATTTGGTGGGGTAGTATACATGATAAAAATACAAACATGTGATAATGTGTGTGTGTGTGTGTGTGTGTGTGTGTGTGTGTGTGTGTTGTTAATCTCACATTAAAGGTGGACCAATAACCTTGGTTATTTGTTGGATTCATAATTAAAGTTAACTGATATAATAGATGCCATATTAAAGTCACATTTATATAGTTTATATAATCTTTTGAGATATAAGGGTACCATGATGGATGGTATTATTTCAAGGGTTTATTTGCAAATGTGCGACCCACTTTTCTCCTCCTGCAAAGAAATACAAAACGATCGCTCATTTTGAGACACCCCATCGGTAAAAGATTTTCTGGAAGTTTTGTGAAAGGAAAAGGAGATAGAGAAAAGAGGTTATTTGCATTAGGGTTTGCAGGATCAAAAGGAAGGAATCAAGGTCTTCTTCAACCTTCATCTAATCTTCTCCAATGGCTTCAGGTATGGGGATTTAATGTATATGTATATTAATCACGTATTCAATTCTTGAGATGATATTGATTCTTGATTCATGGCTGTTAATCCGCATAATAGTTGCTTTTATTTCTTACATTTGGTATCAGAGCCGTGTTAAGAATCAATACATCTTGGATTAAAGATTATGGTAAATTAGGGTTTTGATTAATGTTTCATAAATCAAATTTTTGATCTTTTAATTGTGGAATTAATAGAGGATTACATAACCCTAATATCATGTTCATACTCCTCTAATTATGCAATTAATAGGGATCAAAATTTAGGATTAAGAAACTCTAATTTTTCCTAATTTTTGATTAAGTCATCGGAACAGGAACTGCCATTTGATAACTGTTTCGTCGACTATTAGTCGACTAATCATATGTTATAGTCGACTAATTTATTTTCTCGAAAGTTGAGAACTCTCTGTTTCTAACAGGAGTCGACTTATATTTTTGATTAGTCGACTAGTAAAGTGTATAGTCGACTAACCATTTTGCCAAGTCGACTAATATTTAACCGAGAGTTTGCCTTTCAACAGGAGTCGACTAATAATATGTGTAGTCGACTGATAAAATTTGTAGTCGACTAATTATAGGGTATAGTCGACTAACTTTTCCTTGCCCTAGTCGACTAGACCTAAATGTGTAGTCGACTTGACTTGACTCAAGTCGACTAGTCTTTCCTTATAGTTGACTTGACTTGACCCAAGTCGACTAGTCTTTCCTTGTAGTCGACTAATGGTTGTTTATAATCAATCATTAAAGTATGTTACACATTTAAGTTATGGTGTTAATATTGATTGATGTTGGTCAAGTAATGAATTAGAGTATTAAGGGATTACTCAAATAAAAGATTAGAGAATATTATTGGTTAGTTTTGTATTCATAAGGCTTATTGATTTAGTAGTTGCCAAAGTGACCTATGTTGGATTAGGTGTCTAAGTCATAACTATAATTGATAGCAGCATAGTCCTTTTGGGTTGCCCTCGAGATTCAAAAATAAGTATAACTAAAAGGAGAACAAAATTTCCTTTGGGAAATTAGTCCCACATTGGTGGGATAAGAAAACTGGAGGTTATCCAAGGCTATAAATAGGACCTTAGGGATTCATTCTAATTCACTACCTCTTGGCTTGAGTATTAGCCTCCTTCTTTCTCCTCTTGGAAGAACTCTTTGATAGTTCATCCATACTTAGTTAAATTTTTGAATCGTTGGGTGTGATTCCATCAGAGGCACGACATTTGTGGTGCTTGCTTCCAAGAGATCTGAAGGGATAATTTTAGTTGTTTACTATAACAACTGAAAGAGGCACGACGTTTGTGGTGCTTGTTTCCAAGAGATCTGAAGGGATAATTTTAGTTGTTTACTATAACAACTAAAAGGTATGTAATTATATTTTTCTTCTGTAGTAATTTTAATTAATTACTGGGATATTAGGATTCTTTTATGTTCAAAGTTATAGGTTCAATTGTGAAAACATAGATCATGTTTTAGGTTGCATGCTCCCTTAAAAGTCTAAGTTTGTTTGTAATACCTAAAACCCATCAGTGGTATCAGAGCTTGGTTTGTTTTCAATTGAATTTGCTATAATTGTTGAATTGATAAGGTAACTGCCTATATAATGGTAGATGTATGGGTGTCCACTCTCACCCACCACTTCCTTGATTAGTGGAGGGTCATTAACTGAACGGGTTTGATAGGACTATATATATATTGATTCTCATTAAAAGTATAATGATAATAAAAGGTAACTAAATTTTATTTAAATCCCAATCTTAGTTACTTTAAGAAAAAATGTGAAATTGTATGCTAACCCATGAAATTGCACATTACACCTTATAAGTCATTAGTGGTGCGTGTGTGGTTAACTAGCACACTAATAGGGCTAATAAAGAGCAGTAATGGGTATCTTATAAATTGTTATTGTTGATGGAGTGTGTGTGGTTTACCAGCACATCAATTGAGATGATAAATGACATGAAGGTTACCAAGCACATTTGCATGGTTATTCACATCTTGTTTGTGATCCTCGGTATCCCAGTCACAAATGTAAGAGCATAATCTGAGATTAAACATGCCATTGAATAGTTTCAATGAGTCTCAAAAGACCTACCTGTATGAAATTTGCAATTAGATTACGACATCCTTTTCTAAGTTGTGAATTTCATAGTTGGATCCTAGCCTCGATATTTCAATTTTGAGTTGTTATATTAAGGGTTATTTTTTCTTTTCTAACTCAAACTACCTTTCTTTTAGAAATGTCTGCCCCTAACGATGCTTCTGGTTCCTCCTCCTCCAATCACAACTTTTCTTTGTTGAAATCTGCTCAAAGGTGACATTAGATGGCACCAACTATAATGACTGGATGCGCAACATCAAAATGGCTCTTCGTTTCGAGGACAAGGAGTATGTCCTTGACAAAGAACTTGTTTAAATTGACGAAGAGAAGGCCACTCCTGAAGAATTAGCTGCTTATAAGAAGCACTACACGGATGCAACAAAAGTTGCTTGCATCATGGTTGCTACCATGACTCCTGAACTGCAAAAATTCTATGAGGATTACTGGCCGTACGAGATGAACAAAGACCTTATGGAAAAGTACCATAAGCGAGCTCGTCAGGAAAAGTACGAGATAGTAAAGTCCCTCATATCAAGCAAGATGAAGGACGGAGAGTCTGTCAGCGGCCACGTGCAAAGGATGCAGCAATACGTGGAACGCCTTGTGAGGCTAAATGTGCATATTGATGATGAGTTGGCTATTGACATAGTCTTGAACTCATTGCCAAGTTGTTATGATCAGTTCATCTTGACCTATCATTTGAACAACAATGAGACCACATTGGCTCAATTGCACAACCTCCTGAGAACAGCTGAAACTGGGATGAAGGGAAAGAGTGATGCCCCCACTCCTGCTAATACTACCGTTCTGGCCATTGGGCAAGGAAAGGGGAAAAAGAGGAAAGGTCCTCCCAAGCAAAACTGGAAGGGAAAGTCTCATGTAAAAACCAGTTCTGATATTACCCCTGTCTCTGATCCTAAAGAGGCCACTTGCTTCTATTGCAACGACAAAGGACATTGGAAACGAAGCTGCCCAAAGTATCTGCAAGATTTAAAAGATGGGAAAGTAAAACCATCTACTGCAGGTATATACACTATTTCGTCTATTAACGCAACATCTTCTGATTCTTGGGTCCTTGATACAGGATGTGGGTTTCACATTTGCTCTGTATTGCAGGGACTAAGAAAAAGTGAGGATGTGGAGCATGGTAGAATGAACTTGATCATGGGGAATAGGCGATCTTCACCTGTCACCAAGATTGGAGTTTATAGTCTAGTGCTTAATAATGGTGTTAATTTAGATTTATTGAATTGTTGCTACTCGTCAGAAATGACACGAAATATTATCTCTTTTCATGCATTGTTCAAACAAGGTTTTAGATATTCTTTTAATGATGAGAATGGTTCTATTTCTGCTTATAAAAATGGCATTTTTTATTTTGAAGCTTTACCTTGTGATGGTGTGTATGAAACTGTGATGTGTGTAGACAACTTAGGTAATAGTGTATTTCAAATTGATTCGTCTAATGGTGTAGACAAAGCGTGCTTGTGGCATTGCCGTCTTGGACACATTAACAAAAAACGCATGGCTCAACTCCAAAGGATGGGGTGTTGGAATCATTTGACCTAAGGTCAGATGATACATGCGAATCTTGTCTTTTGGGTAAGATGACAAAATCACCTTTCACTGGATTTTGTGAAAGAGGTGAAGGTTTGTTGGATCTCATACACACAGACGTGTGTGGACCCTTCAGATCAGCCACAAGGGATGCTAATCGATTCTATGTGACTTTTACTGATGATTATAGCAGATATGGTTATATCTACTTAATAAAGTATAAGTCTGAAACCTTTGAAAAGTTCAAAGAGTTTAAACAAGAAGTCGAGAATCAATTAGGCAGGAAGATAAAGATGCTCCGATCAGATAGAGGCGGAGAGTATCTTAGTATCGAGTTCCATGACTATCTCAAGGAATGTGGAATAGTTTCACAATTGACACCTCCTAGGACACCACAACTTAATGGTGTGGCTGAGAGACGCAATCGAACCTTGTTAGACATGGTGCGTTCCATGATGAGTCGAGCTTCACTTCCAATATCATTCTGGGGGTATGCCTTAGAAACTGCCGCCCACATTCTTAATCTTGTTCCAACAAAGAAGGTTACCAAAACACCTCACGAAATGTGGACAGGAAAGGTTCCCTCGTTAGCACATATTAAGGTTTGGGGTTGTGAAGTTTTCGTTAGACGAGAAATTCACGACAAGCTTGAACCTCGTAGTGAGCGATGTGTTTTCATCGGCTATCCACAGAAGAAGTCATTTGGATATTTGTTCTACAGACCTAGTGAGAACGTGGTCTTTGTAGCACGGAGAGGAGTCTTTCGAGAGAGAGAGCTCATATGCAAAGAGGACAGTGGGAGCGCCGTTGACCTTGAAGAAATTCAAGAGCCAGCAGATGAAGGAACCTTTGAAACCACTATGGTTCAACCAGAGGAAGAGATTCCAGTTGAACCCATTGACACTTCATTACCTCTTAGGCGTTCTAGTAGAGTTGGCAAGCCAACTGAGTTCTATGGTTGCCATATAACTGCAAATGGAGACACGTTTATCAGTGACAATACACTGGTAAATTTGGATGAGCCGACGAACTACAAGGAAGCCATGGCAGGCCCTGAGGCAGCCAAATGGAAAGAGGCAATGGACAGCGAGATCAAGTCTATGTATGACAACCAAGTTTGGAACTTGGTTGATCAACAACCTGGTCGGAAGACAGTTGGTTGTAAATGGATCTTCAAGAAGAAGATCGACATGGATGGTAATGTAAGTACATTCAAAGCACGACTGGTGGCGAAAGGCTTTACTCAAACCCCAGGGATTGACTATGATGAGACCTTCTCACCAGTGGCTAAGATAAAATCTATTAGGATAATGCTAGCCATAGCTGCATTTCATGACTATGAAATTTGGCAGATGGATGTCAAAACTGCCTTCCTAAACGGAAAGTTGGCTGAGGATGTATACATGAGTCAGCCAGAAGGTTTTGTGGATGCAAAGTTTCCCAATGGAGTATGCAAGCTTGAGAAATCCATCTATGGATTAAAACAAGCGTCTCGCAGATGGAATCTTTGCTTCGATGAGAAAGTCAAAGAGTTTGGTTTCTCTAGAAGTGAGGATGAGTCGTGTGTATATGTCAATGCTGGTGGGATCATAGTCACCTTCCTGGTATTGTATGTTGATGACATACTTCTTATAGGAAATGACATTCCAACCTTGCAAGATGTTAAGTCTTGGCTTGGAAAGTGTTTCGCTATGAAGGATCTAGGAGAGGCTGCCTACATTCTAGGAATAAGAATTTTAAGGGACAGGAGTAAAAGACTAATTGGACTTAATCAGAGTACCTACTTGGATAAAGTACTGAAACGTTTCTGTATGGAGAATTCCAAGAAAGGAGAACTACCCATCCAGAGTAATACCAAAATGAGTAAGACTCAAAGTCCGAGTACAGATGAACAGATAGCAGAAATGAGTAAAATTCCATATGCTTCTGCTGTTGGTTCTATCATGTATGCTATGACATGTACTCGTCCTGATGTGTCCTTTGCTTTGAGCATGGTCAGTCGTTATCAGGGAAATCCTGGTAAAGCTCATTGGGTAGCGGTTAAGAATATTCTCAAGTATCTGCGAAGGACTAAGGACTGGGTCCTAGTACTTGGTGGCTGTGATACATTGAGAGTAACTGGGTATAGTGACGCCAGCTTTCAAACAGATAGAGACAACTTCCGTTCCCAATCTGGCTGGGTCTTTACCTTAAACGGAGGAGCAATTACTTGGAAAAGTTCCAAGCAAGACACAGTGGCTGATTCTACTTGTGAATCAGAGTACATAGCGGTAAGCGAAGCATCAAAGGAGGCAATTTGGTTGAAAAACTTCATCGAAGATCTTGGAGTTGTGCCAACCATCAAGGAGCCAATGGATATTTTCTGTGATAATGAAGGAGCGGTTGCATTAACAAAAGAACCAAGAGATCATGGCAGATCTAGACATATTGACAGAAAATACCATTTTATCAGACGCAAGATAGAAGAAGGTCACGTTGTAGTGAGGAAGGTTTCATCTGAAGATAATCCTGCAGATCCACTCACAAAGGGTCTGAGTAGGGTTAAACACAATCAGCATGCTAGGAGCATTGGTCTGAGAGATGATGTTGATTTTAGCAGTTAGATAGTTAGTTTGAAACTTATAACAAAGTAAATGTGATTGACTTTTGGTGATTAAATAATAGAGAATTATTTATGAGTTTATTTACTACCTTTTGTCAATTGTTTATTATTGTGTTTCATTTTTGCATGTTTTACTTCCCGAATAATTTGATTATTCGAATTCCACAGTCGATCATACTTTTGGAAGTAAGTAGTGAATAAAGACTGTCATGAATGGAGTTGTGGATTGTCTAAAGAGTTTTAGACATAGCAATGGTATTGCTGCAATGTTCGTGAGTACTTTGAAATGGAGATTTAAGTATTGGATTAACCCACGCTCAGAGAATTACTTCATGGAATTTATCACGAGTAATTCTGAGACGATAATATCTTATAATCTTTAAATGGAGATATATGAGTTGTGGTTTACAAGTCAGTTGTGCGTTGATAATGTGTAAACGTATCAGTAACTTGATGTTATAAAACGCATTGTTGTGCATGATTTGATGAGTAAATGGTGCAAGCATATAGGTCAAAGTTTATTCGTTCCTTTTGTCCTAACGGGAAAAGCGATATCTTTGGGCCCCTCGGTGATTTGAAGTTGACATATAGTGTCGGGCCCGACCAGGACTAAATTGATGTGTTCATTTAGTAGTTCTATGTCATTACAAATCAGAAATCGGGAAACAAAATACTGGACAAAGAGATTGATTATGTTCCATGTCTCATGTTCAAATGATATCTTGTAGAACGAAGGATTATATGATCTCTTATCTTAGGACACGAAACTGACTAGGTCAGAGTTCGACAATGGCTTTTGAAGCTACAATTTGCTGATCAATTAGGAAGTTATTAGACTTATCCAAGTGGGAGACTGTTGGATTAGGTGTCTAAGTCATAACTATAATTGATAGCAGCATAGTCCTTTTGGGTTGCCCTCGAGATTCAAAAATAAGTATAACTAAAAGGAGAACAAAATTTCCTTTGGGAAATTAGTCCCACATTGGTGGGATAAGAAAACTGGAGGTTATCCAAGGCTATAAATAGGACCTTAGGGATTCATTCTAATTCACTACCTCTTGGCTTGAGTATTAGCCTCCTTCTTTCTCCTCTTGGAAGAACTCTTTGATAGTTCATCCATACTTAGTTAAATTTTTGAATCGTTGGGTGTGATTCTATCAGAGGCACGACATTTGTGGTGCTTGCTTCCAAGAGATCTGAAGGGATAATTTTAGTTGTTTACTATAACAACTGAAAGAGGCACGACGTTTGTGGTGCTTGTTTCCAAGAGATCTGAAGGGATAATTTTAGTTGTTTACTATAACAACTAAAAGGTATGTAATTATATTTTTCTTCTGTAGTAATTTTAATTAATTACTGGGATATTAGGATTCTTTTATGTTCAAAGTTATAGGTTCAATTGTGAAAACATAGATCATGTTTTAGGTTGCATGCTCCCTTAAAAGTCTAAGTTTGTTTGTAATACCTAAAACCCATCAAGTAAACCTTATGAATATGCAACTACATAAAAGACTTGTCAATGTAAGTGACATTAAAGACAATAATACTCTCGATGGCGGTTCTAGTTAGGAGATTGGGACTGGCCCAAAGGAAAGTCTCTTTCAAATAATTATGAACCGGGGTAGGGTAGTGTAATTTATGCAACTTAGTGGTGTAGAAGTGGATACCCAAAGGTAACATGACTTACTGTCTAAGTAGCATAAATTATATTAGACCTACATAGGTGATAAAAGAGTCTCACCTAAGGAGTGAACACTAGATATGCTTTGGTTTCGCCCAAAGGAGAAATCAAAGTGATATCAATAGTTCATCTTAATTAAATTTAAAACTTTGTATTGATTCGTGGCCTAATGTGAGCTATGTCCTATTATGTTTCAGTTAACGTCCCTACTTCCCTTCACACTCATGCCACCAGCATTCCAGCCCTGGATGGTACAAACTTCTCCGAGTGGTTTGAGCATGTACAGTTTACACTGGGTGTCCTGGACCTAGACATGGCCCTTTTGGTAGAGAAACCTGATGAAGTGACTGCTGAAAGTACAGCAGAATAGGTTAGCCATGCCAAAGCTTGGGAAGGTCGAATAGACTCAGTCTCATGTTCATAAAGATGACCATAGCCAATAACATCAAGACTTCCCTCCCACATACTACAAGTGCATCTGAACTTTTATCTGCTGTAAGAGACCGATTTAAGTCTGCAGATAAGTCATTAGCTGGCACCCTTATGGCTGAACTTACCACCATGAAATATGATGATAATAGAGGAGTTCAACAACACATTCTAAATATGACTGATAAGGCTGCTAAGTTAGGATCACTGGGTATGAAAGTGGATGAATCCTTCTTGGTACAGTTCATCCTCAACTCACTTCCTCCTCAGTTTGGGCCATTCAAGATTCACTACAACACTCATAAAGATAGGTGGAATTTAAATGAGCTAACTGGTATGTGTGTACAAGAGGAAGTGAGACTGAGGCAAGAAGGGCATCACTCAGCATTGGCAGTAACTCAAGGAGGTATCCATAAGAAAGGTAAATATGGAAGAGGTAAGAGATTTCCATCAAAGAAAGGGCATGACCATGGGGAAAGTAGCCAAGGTCATGGAAAGGTCTTCACTATCAAGTGCTACTTCTGTGGCAGAAAGGGACATGTGAAGAAGGACTGCAACAAGAGGAAAGCTTGGTTCGAGAAGAAAGGTATAAATCTTTCTTTTGTATGTTATGAATCAAATCTTGCTGAAGTACCTTCTAATACTTGGTGGATTGACTCTGGAGCCACAACTCACATAACTAATTCAATGCAGGGATTCCTTACAACCCGGAAATCGAAGGAAAGTGAGAGATTCGTCTTTATGGGGAACCGTCTCAAAGTGGAGGTCGAATATGTTGGTACTTATCGACTACTCTTGGAGACGGGACATCAGATGGATCTTGAAGATACTTTTTATGTACCTTCGATTTCTTGGAACTTAATGTCAATATCCAAATTAGATGTTTTTGGATATTCTGTTTTATTCAGTTGTGGAAAACTCAGTTTAATGTATAATTCAATTCCGGTTGGACATGGAATTTTATGTGATGGTTTATATAAAATTTCATTGAATGATGAGTTTGCACAATCTTTATTATCTCTGCATTCGAATGTTGGTATTAAACGTGGCTTAATAAATGAAAAATCCTCTATCTTTTGGCATAGGAGACTGGGGCATATCTCTAGGGATAGAATAATAAGATTAGTGAAGAATAGAATTTTGGATAACCTAGACTTCACTGATTTTGATGTGTGTGTGGATTGCATAAAAGGAAAGCAAACCAAACACACTAAGAAAGGTGCCACAAGAAGTAAAGAACTCCTTGAAATAATTCATACAGATATTTGCGGACCACTCTCAATTCCATGTTTTACGGGAGAGAGATATTTCATTACCTTTATAGATGATCTGTCACGTTATGGTTATGTGTATCTAATTAATGAAAAGTCTCAGGCTGTTGACATCCTTGAGGTGTTCATTACAGAAGTCGAGAGACAATTAGATAGAAAGGTTAAAATCATAAGATCAGATCGAGGTGGTGAATTTTATGGTAGATATGATGAGTCAGGACAACATCCTGGCCCTTTTGCCAAATTTCTAGAAAAGCATGGTATTTGTGCTCAATACACAATGCCAGGTACGCCTCAGCAGAATGGTGTTGCTGAAAGGCGAAACCGAACACTTATGGATATGGTTAGGAGCATGATGAGCTTCTCTAATGTACCCATTTCATTGTGGAATGAAGCCTTAAAGACTGCTATGTATATCTTAAACAGGGTTCCTAGTAAGGCAGTCCCAACAACTCCTTTCGAGTTGTGGACTGGTAGGAAACCTAGTTTAAGACATTTACATGTTTGGGGTTGTCCAGCAGAGGCTAGAATATATAATCCACAAGAAAAGAAATTAGACTTAAAAACAATATCTGGGTATTTCATTGGTTATCCAGATAAGTCTAAGGGATACAAATTTTATTGCCCTAACCATAGTACAAGAATAGTTGAAACTGATAATGCCAGATTCCTGGAGAATGGTGAATTTAGTGGGAGTGATGAACCAAGAAAGGTAGATCTTGAAGTAGTAAGGATAAATATCCCAATTACCTTTCCTTCAAGAGAAATTGTTGTCCCTCAGCTTGATCATCAAGTTGAGATACCAGAACAACATATTGATATTGGTTCACCACTCCATGAGGATATCGCCATTGAAAATATTGTAGAACCACCACAACCGGCAGCTTTGAGAAGATCTTAAAGGGAAAGAAGATCTGCCATTTTAGATGATTATGTGGTGTATCTACAGGAATCTGATTATGATATTGAGATAAATAAAGATCCAGTTTCATTTTCACAAGCCATATAATGCAATGATTCTAGTAAATAGATTGATGCTATGAATGATGAGTTGAAATCTATGGACCAAAACCAAGTCTGAGATCTCGTTGAATTGCCTGATAACTGTAAGAAAGTCGGGTGTAAATGGGTCTTTAAGACCAAGCGCGACTCTAAAGGCAATATCGAACGATATAAGGCCAGACTTGTGGCTAAAGGTTTCACTCAGAAGGAAGGCATTGATTATAGAGAAACCTTCTCTCCAGTATCAAAGAAGGACTCTCTTAGAATCATTATGGCACTTGTAGCTCATTATGATTTGGAGTTACATCAAATGGATGTGAAAACTGCTTTTCTGAATGGAGATTTGGATGAGGTAATTTACATGGAGCAACCTGAAGGGTTCGCAAATGAAGGTAAAGAACACTTGGCTTGCAAATTAAAGAAATCCATATACGGACTTAAACAAGCTTCCAGGCAATGGTATATAAAGTTTAATGATACCATTACATCTTTTGGATTTACAGAAAACACTGTTGATCAGTGTATATATCTAAAGATCAGTGGGAGCAAGTTTATATTTTTGGTTCTGTATGTGGATGATATCTTGTTAGCCAGTAGTGATATTGGTCTGCTGTATGAAACTAAAAGCTATCTTACCAAGAACTTTCAGATAGTTGATATGGGTGAGGCAGCTTATGTCATTGGCATAGAGATCTTCAGGGATAGATCTCGAGGATTGTTAGGACTGTCTCAGAAAGGTTATATCAACCGAGTCTTGGAAAGATTTCATATGGAAATGTGTTCAGTCAGTCCTGCACCCATTCAGAAGGGTGACAAATTAAGTGGGAGCCAGTATCCCAGAAATGACTTAGAAAAGGGTCAAATGCAGAAAGTTCCGTATGCATCAGCTGTTGGGAGCTTGATGTATGCAAGCACTTGTACCAGGTCAGATATCAGTTTTGCTGTTGGGATGTTGGAAGATACCAGAGCAATCCAGGAATGGAGCACTGGAAGTTGGCTAAGAAGGTTATGCGGTATCTTCAAGGGACGAAGGACCATATGCTCACATACAGGAGATCAGATCAGTTGGAGGTGATCGGCTATTCGGACTCAAATTTTGGTGGTTGCCCAGATAGCAGGAAGTCAACCTCAGGATTTATTTTCTTGCTAGCAGGTGGGGCAATCTCGTGGAAGAGTGTAAAGCAGTCTATCATTGCTTCATCCACGATGGAGGCTGAGTTCATAACTTGTTTTGAGGCCACAAATCATGCATTATGGTTAAGGAATTTTATCTCAGCACTTGGTGTAGTTGACTCTATTGCCAGGCCGCTGAAGATATATTGTGACAATACAGCAGCCGTTTTCTTCTCTAAGAATGGTAAGTACTCTAATGGTTCTAGACACATAGAACTGAAGTACTTGGTGGTTAGAGAAAGAGTTGAGAAACAGAAAGTGTCAATTGAAAGTATAAGTACCACTTTAATGGTTGCTGATCCAATGACAAAAGGATTGCCTCCAAAGACATTTAAGGAACATGTTGTTAGAATGGGTCTTTTGGACAATCTGTAAATGTATATTTTGGTACTTATGTAATTGACATTATTGCGCAATAAAAGGTTGTTTCTGTGTTTCCTGTTATCCAATTATGTGTGCACATATTTTGTATGGATGTATGTTAAACAGGAAATGTCTTTACAAGACAATTACAGGGGTCATTATGGTTATGGACTCAATTAGTAAGGGTTATCAATGTTGTGGTACATAGAAGGGAGTATGACGTGGATGTTGTATAACCGCTATGACTCGCATTGGTGGTCCAAGCTAATTGCAGTATTACAGTATTTCATATTTGGGCTTATCAGTTGTTGTTTTGTTTTTAAAATTCGTGATCACGTGTCAAGGTTTTTCGGTATGGAATCCAATAGAGTCAAAAATGATTTACAAATGAGTCTTTTCTTTTATTTGTTTTCTAAAGTTTTAACCTAATCGGTTAATGGTCCAAGTGGGAGAATGTTAATCTCACATTAAAGGTGGACCAATAACCTTGGTTATTTGTTGGATTCCTAATTAAAGTTAACTGATATAATAGATGCCCATATTAAAGTCACATTTATATAGTTTATATAATCTTTTGAGATATAAGGGTACCATGATGGATGATATTATTTCAAGGGTTTATTTGCAAATGTGCGACCCACTTTTCTCCTCCTGCAAAGAAATACAAAACGATCGCTCATTTTGAGACACCCCATCGGTAAAAGATTTTCTGAAAGTTTTGTGAAAGGAAAAGGAGATAGAGAAAAGAGGTTATTTGCATTAGGGTTTGCAGGATCAAAAGGAAGGAATCAAGGTCTTCTTCAACCTTCATCTAATCTTCTCCAATGACTTCAGGTATGGGGATTTAATGTATATGTATATTAATCACGTATTCAATTCTTGAGATGATATTGATTCTTGATTCATGGCTGTTAATCCGCATAATAGTTGCTTTTATTTCTTACATGTGTGTGTGTAGGTATATTTTCATATATGGGGGGGTGTGTGTATGTATGCATATATAGAAATAAATGTATTAATAATTATATACACAAAATTTATATTTATCAAAATTCATTTTGCCTCGAGAATTTCTCTACAGGAATTAAAAAAAAAATCTACTACACAAATTTTAATTCAATCGTTGCCCCGATAATTTGGTATAATCTTCATGAACAAGGATTAGGGTATTAAATCAGAATTTTAAAAAAAATTGAGTGTTACATATATTGATGATTATGTTTGAAACTGATAAGAGATAACCTAGTAACGCTTTATAGGATTGAAAATCACAAAATTACATGTTGAGACCAATCAGAGATATATAAGTTGTGCAGTCATAATAGAAAGATCCACCAAACTTAATGCTTCCTTAGCTAGTTAATTCACTAGATCAATAGATTATCCTCTCTAGACTAAAGGATAGAATTGACGTTGCTTGATAGAGAATACTAATTAAAATAGAGACTTTTGATTGTTTATGTAAGCACAAGCACAAGCACAAGTATTATATTCGACTTTAGTTGTTGAAATCAATTACCCTAGCATTCTTCTCTTATACCCATCACTTTTAGTTTGGTTTTCTTAGTTTACATCACTTTTACATACATATCAATTTTTCAAATAAAATAAGAAAAATTAGCTTGGTATTCAATTAGACATTAATCCTCGTAGGATCGACAACTCTATTCATCACTTTATTACTTGTAAATGATTTGTGCACTTGCCAATTTGCAACATTAGTGCACAAGAAAGAAGGAAAGGGAGATATCAGTTGGATGTACTGATGAACCACTCCTCTTCCTGGAGTTCAGAGCTCTCCCGCAGAACACCCCAGAGGGGATGTGATATCATCACCTTTTTGTGTATCTTGCAAGTTTCATTTTGACGGAGAGGAGGTGGTGGTTATTATTCTTGGTTTCACGACAGGAGTTGATTGGGTGAGGAATGCCTCAGTTATCTCCTCAAAACTATGGAGCAAACACAGCGACAAAGAGTAGAACTAATTCGAGGCCATGCCTTTCAGGCTGGATGAAAATGTTAGGCGCATGAGCGGATCATTACGAGAGTGGACCACCATCTTATCTGAAAGTCTCTGATGTGTTGAACTGGGTCACTCGCCTTGGAGTAGTAGTCGAAGGTCGAAGTTGTGAACTTCTTTGGGAACTCGCACTCTAGAATCTCTTCGGAGAGAGAGGAGTTAGAGACTCTAGAACTTACTTGTATTGATCCGTCATGAAACTGCAGCTTCACCTCCTGAATTCACCTTTGGACTAGTTCATGAGGGTTCGCATGTCGAGAAACTCCTTAACCCTTTTCCGAGTCTGGTCGCGCTAAACTCCCATTTTGTAATGAGGCTTGTCAGCTTCATTGTCGGTGCCGCCTCAGATTGCGTAGGAGAGACGTTGGTCTGTGCCACCTCAGATTCGTGATGGGCCCATCACCCTACATCTCCCGCTTTCGGGTTTGTCCTCCGATTGCGTTTATGCCTAGGTACCTTGAAGGTCGACGATTTGAGCCTGTAGTTAGTTATTGAGTTGCTTCAACACCTCCTGTTCGTGAACAACGTTCTCGCAGTAGAGAGCCGCTTGCTTTCGATCTTGATCTGGCCGGGCTTAATATTTCTTCATCTGCTTTTTTATATCGGCGAGCATATGAAGGATATAACCTTCATATAGCGGCGATTGGGTGCTGGTGGCTGTCCTCTGAGACGAGGAGGAGCTGATGTCATTTGTGACGCGCTCGTGGTCGAAGATGTGTGTGTATGTGGGGGGGGGGGACCATGCCCCCATAATTAGTATTGGTCCTGCTTTTAGAAAGGGCGCCATTGTGGACGACTGTCTGCTTCTTGGGGGTCATCGATGCTAGAAGAGAGGCTTTTTGAGGAAGGTTTGATTGGAAGGGAGGGAGATCTCGAGTGTAGGGTTAAGCTCTAAATGAAAGTACCAGTTTGTGGTGGACAAATATCCGCCACAAGCGTTGGACGCTTCTGATCAGACTTGTCAAAGCATACAAAGAGAGGACGCCTTTCAAGTTAGTAGCACCGGTGTGATTCCGACCTAAAACCCTCGGACGTGAGAATCAATAAGCGAAAAAGATGGAGGACCAAGCAGAGGAAAATTGCTGGTGCGTTGTGGTGATGGCTTGACAGAAGGAAACTGTCAGTGTGGTGTAGTATGTGCTCTGAGGATTAGAAAAGTGACCTCCTTTTTCTTAGAGAAGGAGGCGTATTTGAACCTGACAGAGGCGGTAGAGCGGGTATGGATAGGTGCAGATCTCCAATTGCTTGGTTTAAATATGTTAATCCTTATAACCGTCGAGATCATATTCAGGTTGCTAGATTTGGTGCACTAGAAGCTTGTTGGTTATTATCTCTAGCTATATTGCTTCGCTGTAAGGTAATTTTGGATGAGGAAGAAGATTGGGCCAAGCAACAGATCCCGTGATTTGAAATAGTTAGTCTCTATCTGCTTTCGGCGAGGGATAAGGTTGCCACGTGGCGGGACATGCGATCAGGAGTCGAATCAGCTTCGAATGTCTGTATGATTCCGGAGTTGGGGTGAGAGGTGTCTTCAGAGAGGGAGTGCGCTGTCAGGATTGAGGTAGTTTCGGAGGACATTATGGCTTCAAAAGACAGTATAACTTTGGAGTATGTGAAGGCTGCTATCAGACTTAGGCATGGTTGAGATCTCAGGATGAGGGTCCTGAGAGCTTCTCAATGCTCTTGCCACTGGACTCGTGTCATGATCCTGAAGAGGATCAAATTTTTACCACTACAGAGGGATATTACACGGGTTCAGGAGTTGAAAGGAGGCATTAAGCTCTTTCCTTGTACTACAAAAAGGATTTTTTTTTTTTTTTTTTTTTGAAGAAATAGGAGATTTCCACGGGCCTCTCTGTGTCCACCAATCTGGAAGCGCCAAGTGACATGGTCTGTGAACGCATAGCCGGAGTTCACCTTACTTTTTTGTTCCCAAGGAATAAAGAGCATAGGCCTACATTCGTGAAGTAGGCCCTAATGGACTCTAAAGCCAACAATAGTCTAGGGACTTGGACTGGACACTGAAGCTTACATAGTTAACATTCAATCAAACAGACAACAATAGACCACTCCACTTCGAAAGAGAGAATAATGGCATGGAGAACGACAAGTAAATCGACGAAGAATGATCGACCATAGACTTTGAACAACGACTCGGATTTATTGACGAAGAACCTTGCTCGTTTTAGAGGCAAAATATGATTTAAGTTTTCTTATACAGATCCCGTGATTTGAAATAGTTAGTCTCTATCTGCTTTCGGCGAGGGATAAGGTTGTCACGTGGCGGAGCATACCATGTGGTGGGACATGCGATCAGGAGTAGAATCAGCCCCGGATGTCTGTATGATTTCAGAGTTTGGGTGTGAGAGGTGTCTTCAGAGGGGGAGTGCGCTGTCAGGATTGAGGTAGTTTCGAAGAACATTATAACTTCGGAAGACAGTACGGCTTCGGAGCACGTGAAGGCTGCTATCAGACTTAGGCATGGTTGAAATCTCAGGATGAGGGTTCTAAGAGCTTCTCAATGCTCTTGCTATTGGACATGTGTCATTATCCCAAAGAGGATCAAATTTTGATCACTACATAGGGATATTATAGGGGTTTAGGAGTCGAAAGGAGGCATTAAGCTCTTTCCTTGTACTACAAAAAAGGAAAAAAAATATATGAAGAAATAGGAGATTTCCACGGGCCTCTCTGTGTCCACCAATCTGGAGTTTGGGGTGAGAGGTGTCTTCAGAGAGGGAGTGCGCTTTCAGGATTGAGGTAGTTTCAGAGGATATTATAGCTTCAGAAGACAGTACGACTTCGGAGCATGTGAAGAATGCTTTCAGACTTAGGCATGTTGAAATCTCAGGATAAGGGTCCTGAGAGCTTCTCAATGCTCTTGCCACTGGACACGTGTCATGATCCTGAAGAGGATCAAATTTTGACCACTATAGAGGGATATTATATAGGTTTAGGAGGCAAAAGGAGGCATTAAGCTCTTTCCTTGTATTATAAAAAAGAAAAAAAAATATGAAGAAATAGGAGATTTCCACGGGCCTCTCTGTGTCCACCAATCTCGAGTTTGGGGTGAGAGGTGTCTTCGGAGAGGAAGCGTGCTGTCGGGATTGAGGTAGTTCTGGAGAACATTATGGTTTCAGAAGACAGTAAGGCTTTGGAGCAGGTGAAGGCTGCTGTTAGATCTAGGCATGGTTGAGGTCTCGAGATGAGGGTGCTAAGAGCTTCTCAATGCTCTTACCACTGGGCACGTGTCGTGATCCAGACACAGGTCAAATTTTGACCGCTACAGAGAGACATTGCAGGGGTTTAAGAGTTAAAAGAGGCGTTATGCTCTTTCCTCGTACAACCAAAAGAAAAGACGAAATAGTAGATTTCCATGGGCCTGTCTGGGCCCGACGTGATCTGTGAACCTATAGCCTGAGTTATAGGTCTAGATTCGTGAAGCAGGTCCTGATGGGCTCTAAAGCCCATGTTCAACAATATACTCATTTTTAGCCACACGCCATGAGCGGACTTCGACTGGATATTGAAGCTTACACTCAGTCAAACAGACAACAGTAGACAACTCCACCTTCGGACCAGCATCTGAAAGGTTCATGAATCATGAGTTGATGCATTTAGAATTTGAAATCCTGCACTCAAGGTTGAGGTCTGAGCCTGTGACCCACTTCGAAAGAGAGAATAATGGCTTGGAAATCGACGATGAATGACCGACCGCAGACTTTGAACAACGACTCCAATTTATTGACGAAGAAAAGATTATACTTTTATGTGAAGCAACAGGTCCTTCGTGGTCCAAACAACAAGTTTCAGTCTTCAGTTGATTCGATCAATGGCATTT
Source organism: Agave tequilana (assembly GCA_038442645.1). NCBI lineage: Eukaryota > Viridiplantae > Streptophyta > Magnoliopsida > Asparagales > Asparagaceae > Agave > Agave tequilana. The sequence continues at coordinate 99,755 of JAVJIF010012902.1, forward strand.
TCCCCGTGCTTCATTCACCAAAACAACACAGCAATTCAAGAGCACAGAGAAAGCACATAGAGTGCGCGTGCATCACAAAAGTCTCCCAAAAAAAAAGGAGAAAAAAATCCTAAGTGCGAGAGAGTCCACACTTCGCTGTGCAGATTGTCACTTTCAAGCAGGAAAGCTTGCCGTTTGAACAGAATGGAATGCTTTGATGAGGACGTGGGGAAAGACTTTGACTGATGCAAGACTGAAAGGTGGCAATGGGGCCCCGATAACCCAATAACCCGATCCGATAACCGACCGGTATTTGAACGGGTAAGCTACTAGTCTTAAAAAATAAATCTGATTCCTTTACAGATTTGAATGTGAATGCCTAAGGATTCATCGAAGGCCTAGAGATTTTTTCTTTTCTTTTTTCTTTTTTGTTTGTTTATTTGTTAGGAGAGTCCAACCGGCCAATGTCACCATCCACAGCGTTTCATCCGGATGAGAAGGGCCTCGAGCCTGATCACGGGACCAACCACGGAAACCATCCAAAGCCCTAGACAAGGATAGCCACTTGTTAATCACGTTTAGTAGTCCTAATAACATGGAAAAAAAGGAGAAAGATAAGATGTTAGGCTCCCTAGCAAAAATACATGAAGTTGGACCTGCGCAGAGTGTGGTGGGTGAGGTTGGCACTTGAAACTGGCCACGATAATTGTGAGTTGAATGCGACTTGTGATTGATGAGGGGGCAGTGAAGATTGTCAACTCTCGTGCTACGCATTCTGATGCGTGCAAGAATCAACTTGGGCACAGTGGTAAATAAACAGATCTTATTATGAACATGGTAATAAAAAGGCAGAGGGAGGGGGAAAAAAATAAAATAAAGTCATAAACCTTCTGGCCCATTGATGAGGTTTGGGGAAAAGGAGGGAATGAGATTTTTTTTTTTTAAATATTGAGAGAAGTTAGGGGTGATCTCCAGTTAAATTCAGGTTGAAAATTTTGAGAGAAGTTGATAATGTAGAGATAGACTTGTGTCGTTTCGGAAGGATTCGAGGCCAAATCTTTCCAGCTCAAATATAGTCCTATGACATTCGAGTGCAATATTCACTCTGTTGAAGTTGATCTATATTATTTGAAGTAGTTATAAACCAAAAATCAAATATTTTAAATACTTTTTACTCATGATATCAGGGGGAAATGAGCAGCTGAAATAGTGAGTTGGTCAGTTTAACGGTGTAGAACATTTGAAATCTAATAATATGCTATTTTTGGAACATGACGAAATAGTCGGATTGAGAATTTGTACGTCTAAACACGTAGATCTAAGCAATATGTTATTTTTGGTCGTCTATTTTAGACCTACTTGATGGATGAGAAAAAAGTATTTAAAATACTTGCTTTAAATAATATAGATTAATTTCAACGGAGTGAATCTTACACTCAGATATCGTAAGATTGTATTTGAGTGGGAAGGATTCGAAGCCAAATCCTTTCTGAATGACACAAGTCTATCTCTAATAATACATGCGTGACAAGCTCGTCTGCAACATTGTTAGAGGATCTTTCTCAGTTATATTTAAAAAAAAAAAATGAGAGATACGTACAATTAAAAAAGTTTAGAATAGTTATTAGATTCAGATCAACTTTACAAGGTGTAAGTCTATTATAAACTCATAGAAGATTTAGATTCATATTCTGCAAAGACTAAATTTAACATCTCTCTGATATGTTGTCTTATTTTTATTACTTTTGAAAAAATATTAGACATTTAAACATCATCAAGTAGTCTTAAATGAATTATATGTAAAATCAAATAAAATAATCAGCTAAGTATAAAAAGAAAAAAATTCCAGTGGAAAGGTACTTCAAGACCAATGCCAACCAGAAACCTTATTGATTACTGGGAGCAGTTGGGTTTTGGCAATTTCTCCTGCATTTTTGAAAGAACCAGAATACTTCAACACAAATCTGCACACGCTTTCTTAACGTTTAATTAAGTGGAATCTCATGACCCAAAGTATTAACTAAAAAGGTCTTGGGAAAATGGCCTTCACCCCTCTGAAAAGTTTCCTGTTCTAAAAACCCCCTGGGTCTTTTTCCAATTATCTGTCTCTGTGTTTCATAATCACATGAGAAGTAGGCTGATGTTCAATATCCATAATGACCCTTGTTGCAACATGATGAGTTAGAAGTGTGAGGCATATTAAATATGCGTGACGTGCAGGAATAAGTGCATGCTCAAAAACCTATTTATCGGCCTCATTCAGGTTTGCTTTCGCTACTTAGAGTAAATCATGTTTCTTGTTATCATTTGCATGTCAATTCTTGAATTCCTTCTCTGATTCTTCTACTGAGTTGTCTAGCTCACCTTTTACGTTAACAATTGTTTTAGATCAAACAAAGGTAAATGCCCCGTATAAAGACCATCTAAGCTAAAACTGAAAGTACTCGGAGAACTCCGTACGTGGTTTACTTCTGCTTGAATAATTTTGAAGTGTTTGTTTATATAAGTATAACCGATACTACTGATGTAAGTTATATGTGTGTTTGTGTAGTTGATGTTGATCAGTAGACCAGATATACCTATATGTTCAAGAATATCTATATAAAGTTCTTGTTTGATTTTGACTTGGTTTAAAGTTGATCATGTGGAATTGTGAATCGAGAGGAGTACTCTCGAGTTATATAGATAATGTTGCTGACATGGATACTATTGGAATTGAATCTTGAGGATGAGACGTAGGCTGGTAGGCGAAATTAATTATATTGCATGGGCAGACTCCATATTACAGAGGAGATACTGTCGAAATTGTCGATGGTTATTAGAATATTTAAGTATAACAATTATTGATTATGATAATTCAGTAATTAAAATCTGAGACCATTACATATCTGACTCAAGCAGATACTGATGACATCTGCTATGAGCGGGTTTAATATATAGGCCTGAGGGCCTTCTACTGGGGGAAAAGAGCCTAGACTGAAGCAAACTGACATGGTTCAAGTGAAATTAGAGCATCCTCGGTAGGCCTGTCAATGGGTCGGGTCTGGACCCGGACCCGACTCGTACCATACCCGATTAGTCGGGTATGGGAACAACAATTTGTTACCCGAACCCGTAAACCCATTTACCCATGTACCCGTTTGACTAAACGGGACAGGTGTGGTTACACTTAAACCATACCTGTTTACCTATTTACCCGTGTACCGTTCTTTGGCTGGAGACTTCAGTGTTTGTATAATACACGTGAGATGGACATGCAACCCCTCAAAAGAAGTAAGGTTAACAGGGATGTGCCTGAGGGCCATTCGCTGCTCCGTTGAGGTTAGTGCTTCGTGATTGTTGAGGTTTAGCAGGATCACGTTCCATATATTACAAAGACTTAATTAACTACAGTAGGTACTAGTGATTGTAATATGTTTTTGTTGGCGTTCTAATACAAGTTTATGATAAGTGAGATATGATGGCATGCGGGTCTGGGTAAACGAGTCTGGACCCGCGGTAAAACGGGTACGGGTAAGGGAACCCATCTTCTGGATCCGCGGGTTAACGGGTGCGGGTTTGGTACCACCCGTACCGCCCTGAACCCGACCCATTGACAGGCCTAATCCCTGGCACTCTATAGCAACGAGGGCACCAATATGTAATCTCTTGATATTTTATACCATCTTGCGGAGGAGATTGATCCATGGCAAGCCTATGATCATAGTTATTATACATTTTATGTATGAGCGGGACAAGGGTTTGAAGAAATCAGTTAGCATCTGATATAATCATATTTTAGAAAATATCTAGCATGTTTTGATCACTTTTTAGTCATTGTACTTATGCCATTTATCTATTTTTCTAAACGCTGTAAGGGTACTTAATTAACCAACATAAAAAGCTCGTGTGAAGAGTTTCTTGTTGTTAGAGAAATTTTTAAAAAATAGTTAGAGATTAGCCACGATTAATAGAAGGAAAAATTCTGAAAAAGTCTAAAATATTATTTGATAGAGTTTTCTTTAACACATTGGATAGTCCAGGGAAAATTTAAAGCTTAGCGGCGAAGACCATGGTCATTAACAGCACGGAGAACGCGCACAGGCATCGGGCCGGTCGATTGCCCAGTCGACGAATGCGAACAAGATGTATAGAAGAAGAATAAAACAGTCGGTTGACCGGGCGACGACCGGGCATGCAGAACAGAGGAGACAATCGACCAACTAGAGAAGGATGTAGGCGCAGTTGGTTTAGTAGTGGACCGCCAGGTCGACCATTCAGAACGTTGCTCGAGCGACTGCATAAGTAGCGGTCAACCGCGAGACAGTTTTGTGTGTTTCTTATTGGGATTCTGGATTCGTTTCTGATCCGAATTCAGATCTATTAGTTTCTTTTTCTTTGTGAATTATCTGATTATATAAAGAGGGGTATTGTCCCTGTTGATTATAACCTTTTAGAGAGGTGAATTATATTTAGGGAATAAGGATTATTCAAAGGTGCATTGACTTGCAACTTGGAATTTGGTGAACATTGTGTTCTTGACAAGAAAACGAAGGTGAAATTTGGCATCGCAACTCACCGCTCGTGTTCACATTGATGTTTGGGATCCTACCAAGACAACATCACTTGGAGGCCATCAGTAATTTATCTCTTTTGTCGATAATTTATCCAGGCGCTGTTGGGTGTACACCATGAGACAAAGGTTTGAAATTCTAAATATATTGATGAAGTGAAAAAAGTTAATGGAGAAGCATACTGGTATGAAAATCAAGGTGCTCCAATTTGATCATGTTGAGTAGTACAATGATCGATTCCTACAATTTGGCCCGAACAATGGTATTGGTATTCACTTCACAGTTCGTAAATATGAAGTGGCCAAAAAAATGAATCATTCCTTACTGGAGAAGGTTTAATATTTGCTGTCTAATACATCACTAGACAAATCATTTTGGGTGAAGCGTTGTGTCACTAGTCATCTCATGAATTATTTGTCGTCGACTGCGATAGCAGGTAAAATTTCGTTGGATATTTGGTCGAGTGGAGCTGCTCAAGCTATGATTTGCTATGGTATTTGGATGTCCGGCCTACTTCACTGCCAAAGATGACAAGTTAAATCTGCAAGTAAAGAAGTTTATCTTCTTGAGAGTCAAAAGAAACTTGAAAGTCTACAAGTTATGGACTCGAAAACAAGAAGTCTACCGTCTCTCAGTAGGTGGAGAGGATGAAAACTAAGGATGTATTACAGTAGGTAGATGTTGATGCTACTCCACCATCTCCAGTTGGTTCAGTATCAATTGGGATCTCACCGATATGATACCGAGTAGAGATCATGTAGCTGTGTTGGATGCTGAATAAGCTGATTGATTGCAACAAAAGAAAGTAGAATCCACGTAGTGGGTGAAAAAGCATGAACCTCAAGTTGGTGAGTTAGCTCAGCTCAAGTTGAAAACCGATGTTCTCTATGGCGATCGAGATGGTGAAGTTCATATGACTCAGTCGATTGGGTTCGTTGCTATAAAATCATTTTTGGTTGGTTGAGCTCTGTGGAGCTCGTTTGGATGAGCTACGTGTATCTTGATCTCATTGGGAATGAGTACTTAGACGGTCATAATGGCACAGCCGGTTGGATGAGTCAAAATTAGTTAATTCCTTGTGCTCAACTCAGATTTGAGAAATCTTCACCGAGATAGAGAATTGTGGGGGAGAAGTCTAAAATCTTGATTGATGGAGTTTTTTAACTCATTGGATTGTCCAGAGAAAATTTGAAGCTTAGCGGTGAAGACCATGGCCATCAGCAGCACGGAGATCGTGCACAGGGATCAGGTCAATCGACCACCCGGTTGATCGACATGCAAGAGCTGCATAGAAGCAGAAGAAAGAAGTTGGGTCAGTCGACTGCCCAGTCGACCGACATGCAGGTCAGAGGAGACAGTCGATTGACCTCCTGCTTAACTGACCTGAGAAGGATGCAGGCGCAGTTGGTTTAGCAGTCGACCGTCAGGTCGACTGTCCAGAACGTTGCTTGGGCGACTACATAACTAGCGGTCAACCGCTCGGTCGACAACGAGACAGTTTTGTGTGTTCCCTATGGGATTCTGAATTTATTTCTGATCCGAATTCAGATCTATTGGCTTTATTTTCTTTGTGGATTCTCTGGTTATATAAAAAGGGATTGTCCCTATTGATTGTAACCTTTTGAGAGAGGTGAATTGAAATTGTGAGTTTTAGGGTTAGTTTGTCTTTGAGATTTTTATGGTCGAGTGCGTAATTTCTTTAGTTGGATCTTTCGATTATTTTTGTAACTTATAACTCAGTTGTTTAAATAAAATCTTCTCCTTTCCACTTCGAGGACATAGGCAAGTTGTCGAACCTCTTTAAGTCGTTTGTTTCTCGTTTTCTCCTTTTGCATTTGGTTTATGCTATATTGATTTGTGATTGACTCGGTATTGAAACGCTGATCTTGGGTGATCGGTGTGTCACTGTTGTTCGATGGAATTCCTCCGGAGGGCTCAACAAAAAACTAAAGAATAAGTTATAGATAAGAAAATTCTGTAAAAAAAATAAATTTAGCAGCATTAGTTTAATATTAATTTAAACTATAGAGATATTATTCAAAAAAAAAATATAGAATAAAAATCATGTATCAAAAATATATGAATATATATGTACAAGCATGCTTACTTTTTTGGGGAACATGCGTAAGTTTGTTGGTAATTACATCTAAACACGCATTCTACTGATTTCAAGTAATATGAATGCCTACAAAAATTGCTAAATTAGCTCGAAGGGTCTAGTAATTTTAGTTCTGAAGTCAGTGGAATTGATTATATTATACAAACAACCATATGTTACAATTCTCATGTTTTTTCAAGATAACATATCCTGTATCTGTATCAGTGACGCAGATGGAGAAGCAAAGAAGACGAGCGACGCAGGTTAGATCATGTTCAAGTGCTGACGAACCCTGAAGTGAATCTCTAGGTAGGGGTAACTACTCGAATCCACAAGCAAGACGATCCGAATCCACGAGCCAAAGAGAACAACTGAAATTCACGAGCAATTGGAAAAAATAACAATTTTTTTAATCAATATTCGATGCTAAAAATAAAGAGTACAATGGCCTATTTATAGGCTTACAAACGAGTGCTACTCCTATTAGAAAACTATAACCTATTTCTAAAAGAAAATAAAAAGAATTAAAAGAGTTTTAATCTATCTAAGTAATCTAAATTCAGAACAAAGAACGATGCAATTAATTTAAAAGAGGCATAATCTATCTAGTTAATCTAAATTAAAATAAAGAAACAATAAATCAATTAGAAACTACTTTAAACCTAAAAAACAAAATCCTAATTAAACTCAGAAATAACTTAAACTCGTTTGGACCGCTGGCCAAAAGTGGGTTTGGTCGGTCGACCGGGCAGTCGACCGACAATTTGGCATGCTCTTTGTTTGTTCTTTGTTTGTCAATCGGTCGACAAGGTGGTCGAATGACGCCTTTAACTCCTTTTCTCGGTCGAGGCTTACATCTGAATCCATGTTGAGCCTGGATCATTGGCTCTGCCTTCCTGCATCAGTCCCTTCCTCTTCAGAAGAACTCACCTTCGGATTTCAATTAAGGAAACAATGAATGCTGTGATCTGAAGCAGACTTGTTGTGTAGGAAATATCTCGGAAATCATGAATAATAATCATATCATGATCATGATTAGCCTCCAGGAGTGGTAATACTTCAAAAAGCTTGTAGTGCCCAACTTGTTGGTACTCTTCCAGTGATGTGTCAACCTCCTCGGGAATTTCATCAGTTGCAGGAACTTGTTCTAAAGCGATGTCTTGCTCTACTTCTTTCGACTCCATGAAGAATTTGCCTTGATTAAGTATGGGCATGAGTTGTAGCTTCTCTTTCTTTGAACTAGGAACAGGTGGCATAGGCTTCATGACTTCATCAAGAGATTATGCTTGACTGATAGTCGCTTGAAAGTTTGATGAATAACCATTGGTGAACTGTTCATCAACTTGTGGTTGTTGATGTGTCTTCGCAGTCTCGTTTGACCGGTAAACTTTCATGTATGATCGAAGTCGACTCTCCATCTCTTTTTCCTCCAAAAGCAAGACTGTGGGCTTGTAGAAATCTTTTCGTTTGTCTCCATGTCCTTATAGGTGGCTTGCCTTTGTACGTACAGATGTTTTGAAATCGATTCCACCATGCCGCTGCCCTTCTTTTAAATTTATAAGCCATAAACTCGACATGATCTTCTATGGTAATATACTCCATATCAAATAACTTATCAACTTTCTCGATACAAAGAAAGGTTGACTCAACATCATGACTCCCAAGAGAAGAAATAGAATTAAAAAACTCATCAAGGTTTGAATATCCTCCTCCTTGGTTACGAATAGAATTAGGAAATATGTTCCTCCTATTAGGGTTAGGATTAACGAATCCCCTACGCCTTCCATAAACCATCCTATCTTCTTAATTATCATTATACTGATAGATGTGTGATTCCTCCTCGTAGAAGAATTCAGTAAATTGAGAATATTGTAAATGATATCTTAGTGGTGAATGATATGAAAGTGATCGATGTGATGGTGGTTGATATGGTGTTGATATAATTGACGATTATGTTCGCTTCGGTATATATCACTGGCTAGACTTCGATCATCAATTCGGAGAGACATCCTTTTAAAGCTGTTGCCCCTCCTTGCAGTTGTGCCTACTCTTGGGAAAAGGCCTTGCAATCCATCGTCATCTCCTACCATAGTCAGAAAGTAGTCGTAACTCTAATACCACTTGACGCAGATAGGAAGCGAAGAAGACGAGCGACACATGTTAGATCTCGTTCTATCGCTGACGAACCCTGAATATCTTCAGGTAGGGATAACCACTCGAATCCACAAGTGAGACAATTCGAATCCGCGAGCCAAAAAGAACAACTCAAATCTGCGAACAATTTGAAGAAAAGTCTCAATTTTATTAATCAATATTCGATGCTAAAAATAAAGAATACAAGAGTCTATTTATTAGCTTGAAAGACAGTGCTACTCCTATTAGAAAACTATAATGTAATTTTAAAAGAAAATAAAAAGAATTAAAAGAGTTCCAATCTATCTAGGTAATCTAAATTTAAAATAAAAAAAGATACAATTAATTTAAAAGAGTTGTAATCTATTTAGGTAATTCAAAGTCAAAATAAAAATAGAAAATCAATTAGAAACTAACTTAAACCTAAGAAACAAAATTCTAATTAAACTCTGAAATTAGTTTAAACTCGTATGGCGGTCGAACACACTGCTGGCCAAAAGTGGGTTTGGTCGGTCGACTGGGCAGTCGATCGACAATTTGGCCTGCTCTCTATTTGTTCTTTGTTTTTCAGTCGGTCAACCGACGCCTTCAGCTCATTTTCTCAGTATACCGGGTGGTTGACCGAGGCTTGCATTTGAAGGCATGTTGAACCTGGGTCTTTGTCTCTGACTTCATGCATCAATCAGTGTCTCGAGTCCCACGTTGGTATACAGTTCTGACAATCATGCTGGTTCATTCCTATGAAGGAAAAAAAAAAAAAAAAAACTTGATGCCATGCTGCGAATTAAAAACACGTGAAGCTTGTTTGTTTGTTTAGTTGGATGCACACTTAATAAATTGGGCCAATAGTAATTGAAAGTTGAATTTGACTCGGGTGCAGTCTTATGTGTTGCTCGATCGATTGGGGAACAGTGAAAATAGCAATTGACAAAGGGGGAGCAGATATAAACAAATGGCTTATCTCCGTACTGAGACTTCAAGACATTAAGGATCTGTGCATCCGGTATTCATTTCAGACCCATATCTGCGAGCTATATCAATAAATAATGATCTGACGTATCAAAAGATGAAAGGGGATTCCGATCCATATTGATCTAAATATCGCCTGAAATGATTCTGTCTCGCTCACTTCAGCAAAGCCCGCTCCTGCTGCATCAGCTAAAATCAGACTGTTACCCTTCTGACAATCATGCTTGTTCATTCCTGTACATAAAAAAAAAAAACTTGACATTGGGCAGCTGATAAAACAATGTGAAGCTTGTATGTTAGTTGGATTCACACTTAAGTTGGCCCCATGGCAATTGAGAGTTGAATTAGACTCGGGTGCATTCTTTTGTGTTGCTCGTTTGATTTGGGGAACAGTGAAAATGACAATCGGCAAATGGCCGAGTCTCTCATAATAAAGAAAAGGATAGGCGTGTCGTGTTGGGTTCAGGGCCAGAATGGATGGATTTCATCCTGGGGGCGTCCATCACGGCTGATGGATAGCTCGGAGCATGAGAGGAGAAAAGAGAAAAAAAAAAAAATTACTTTTCTTTTATCTCTTCGCTTCAGATCATCCATCAGTTTTAATGAACGGCTCACAACGTGAAAAATCGTGACCACAGTCTGTCCTAATTGCAGCTGAGAATTCGGGCGTCGAATCCGATCTCCCCCAATGTGGATTGCTAACTATTTGTTACAGTAGAATAATATTGTGTTAATATTGTAGGTGCCAAGGACAATGGACCATGATGTGTGAGAGTGACACCTAGATTTAGATTGAACATGTTGGCATCTATAATGTATAAATATGCCTAAGTTTGGATTTGGTATTGTGTAGATATATCCTAGGTATATACCGATGGGATGTCCCTCTCATTTCTTTGAATATAAACACATCCATTATTTTGTTATTGATGCATATACCTACACATTCATGTATAACAACTGTTTAAGTTGGCTATTCAAGTGTAGTTTGCAAGTTCATGAGGGTTCTAACTATCACGATTATAATCGAAATGATGATGATGCGAACAAAAAAATGGTGTAGTGCTTACAGCCACGCCAATTCCCACATTTTTCTTTCTTTTCAAAGATGGAACCCCGCTAAAATTTTGTTCAGTCTCGTCGGGGATCATAACACTTTTGTACTTAAGCTAAGAGTCCCCGAACTTATCTTATAGTTTAAGTTAGTATGTGTTGGCTCAAAGGCCCATCACTCCAGTTTTGATGATTAACTCATATAGTTATAGTACTAATGATTTTGTATTTATTAAGTTCCAGATGTTTATCAAGATCTTAGTCGGTGTTTAGCTTCAACAAAAAATTTGAAATCAAGTTTTGAAGATAGCACGTGTTGATTCAAGAGCTCGCGCTTCAAGATCACATCAAGTACTCAAAGAGGAGTCTAACTTATAGATCAAGTTTGGATCAAGTCAAGAGGAAGAGAAGATTTTCAAGAGAAGATTTTTAAGAAAACTTGTGTTCTTATTTGTAAGTTTTAAGATTTTTTGTTTTAGATAAAATATAAAGGATAGATTAGTTATGGACTGCTCAAGCTCATACACAAAAAAAAAAAAAAAAAATTTCATATCTTTCATGATTAACTTTTGTTTTTGAAAAATTTAGTTTTAGTTTTGAGCTTCAAAGAATACATTTTTATGTTTCATAAATAAATTTCATTAAAACAAGCTTACATGGTTTATATGTGTATTGAATTTCATCCATACACACTATTGCTTCATATTGCCTAAAAATTTATTTTGATGAGTTTCTATCACGTGTTTAAGCTTTGTATTTATCAAAACTTATTTTAGAGCTTAGTGTCAAAATAAGTATATTTCATCTTCTTTGTGTATTGGATTCTATCCATACACACTATACTTCAAAAGTGTTTAAATATCTTATTCTTGTATTTGAACAAGTTTTGAAAAAAATAGGTTTTTCCATTTAAAAGTTTGTTTTTGAAAAATATGATTTTCGGTTTAAGTTTTAAATTCTATATCGTAAAATTAGTTTAAATTATTTATAATATGTGTTGATTTTTTATCACACATATTTGTACTTCAAAGTATTTCAATGAATAAATTTTTTTGGAATTGATAGGATTTAAATAGAACTTTTAAGGGTTTTTACAAGTCAAATTTCAATCTTTAAAACCCTATTCTAGGCTGCTGGCGGTCGGCCGATCGGTCAACCGAAGCCAAGATTGATTGACCGACCGGTCAACCGACGTGCAATGTGTACAGGCTTTAGCGATCGACCGAACGGTCGACCGATCCAGAGAGCCTGCTCTCTGGATGTGGCCCCGGTCGACCGACCCGAGAGACTTGCTCTCTGGTTTTTTCCACAGTCGACCGATGGGTAATGGCCTGGGTACAGTCGACCGGCAACCCCAACGGTTTGGAATATGACTGTTGGTCGGTCGACCGACCGGTCATCTGGCCAGAAAACAGAGCCCAACGACTAGTTTTCAGAAGCCCTATTTAAAGGGCTATTTTGGCCAGCTTTGAGTAAGATTTTAGAGATGTTTTAGAAGCAATTTTTCTCATCTTTCTCAGAGATTTTCTAACAAGTTTTTGGACATAACTTCCATATCAAAAGAGTGTTTATAAGTATTTTTCTTGAGCTTTTCAAAAGAGTTTTTCTTGAGTTTTCTTTTCATGAGTTTTTCACCACTCAATCTATTTTGTTTTCTCACACAAGCTTGAGTTATCCATTGTTATATTCATCCTCTAGGATATTTATTGTGAGAGTGTTTATTTGTGATCAAAAAGTGATCACAAAGTTTTCGTCTTTGTATTGAGTAGAGGTGCGACCTCGGCAAGCTAGTGAGCTTGCGTGTGTTGTTCTTGCGGGAACAAGTGAGGGACTTGCGGGTCCACGAGTTCTTGATGGAGCTCGTTGTAGGTGTTGCAGAACTGAGTGATCTTGTGGGATCGATTATAGTAAAAAATCTTTCATAGTGATGAAGACAGGGATGTAGAACAAGTGACTTGAACCTCAAAACAATTCTCCCGTTTTTGCGATTGCTCATCTCTCTCTCACTTGTGTTTATATATCTTGCATGCTTTTATTGTTAACATCCTTATATGCTTGATATACTTGTGCTCAATTGAATATATACTTGGGATTATTTGCTTGCACTAGTATTCAACCAAGAGAGTCATAGTGGCACCTCAACTCTTAATCTAAAAAGACCTTGAGGAGATAGTCTAGAGCCCTTCACCGGAAATTCAGCTTCACTTTTTAGTTATACGTTGTGTGTTACCCTAATAATTTTAGTTTGCATTATAATTTTTAAATCCGCATTAGTTTTGCATTAGATTAGCTAGTCATCTATTCACCCCCTCTAGGTGACCTACAAGTGATATCAAAGTTTGGTGCTCTTGATTTGGGTCTAACAACTTAGAGTTAAAGATCCTGTTTTGCTAATCACAATATTTGTTTATACACACATGGATTTCATGATATCTCCCATGTTTGATATTCTTAACTTCCAAACTTGAAAAGTTAAGATGTTTATGTATCTTAAAGCTCTAGGAATTCATGTTTATTTTTTCACCATTAAAGAGTCATATTTTCTTAATGGCAAAAGCCTTGAAGCTAATGCAAAAATCATCCATGCTCTAAAGTCAACCCTAAATGATGAATATTTTTCTAGGGTTTTTAATATTGAATTGACTTTTATAGTTTGTAACACTCTTATCACTCTCGGTGAACAAACGCCACATGAAAAGAAGAGTGACTCGGATGAAGGAAATGATGCTTCCAACATATGATATATGATCCAAGAGAATGACCCCTTAAGGTAAATTCTGAATTCGAGCTTGATAAAGATGTTGACATGCCATATGATGAGCTTGCATTATTTTGTCAACAACTTCTTAAAAATATGAATTGTTGAACAAAGAAAAAGATTCTTTTAAAAAAAAAATTGAAATTGTTTCAAAAAAATGAATCTTTGAAAAAGAAAATTATTTTGGTTGAAAAAGAAACGGAAATTCTTTGAAAGATAATGACTGTTTGAAAAAAAATATTTGAATGAAAAAAAGATTTCTATTTCAAAAAAGAAAAATAATTTGATTTTTGTCATGTTTTTCATGCTAATAATGTTGCATCATCATTTTATAAAAATAGGATTCATACTTTGAAAAAGAGAATTGATTATTTAAGCTCAAATTTAAGCAATTGTGCATTTAACCATAATAGATTAAAGTCTATGTTTCGCAAGAAACAAGTTTCACGCATTCATGCATATATCCCATAGCATACACATGCACACCATGATCACACTCATTCTCACATGTATGTAGAGTGTACAAATGTACAAATCGTGGCCGCAAAGGTCTTCTTGCAAAATTTGTTTTGAAAGAATAAATTCTTAAAATTTTGCACATAAAAATATTTAGATTCCTATTTCTACTAACCCTCATGAACCCAAAAAGATATGAGTACCAAAATCCCCGTCACTTATTTTTGATGAAGGTATGGGCTCTCACAAGACGTGAGAGGATTGGTGCCTTGATGGTTAATGCGATTGAGCTTGATGGACACATCATTTGATGCATCACTATCAAGGAGTTTTGGTGGGAGAACCATCATGTTTTGGAGAAATAGATTGGCCATATGATTTTGGTAACCATTTCATCCTCCTCTTTTAATGTTTTTAAATGTTTATATGCTAGTATAGTAATATAGACTCAATCGTATGTGTTTTATGCTTATGGTGAGTTGATTGTTAGCTATGCATGTATTTTTAAAAAACTTTTCAATGGATTTAAATGCCGATTTCTTTTTGATTGATTCATTTATATGCTTTAGTTAACACATATAGTGATTTAAATGTCTATATCATGTTGATATGCAAATCTTATTAAAACTTGGTTATACATGTACAATTTTTGAGTTAGATGCTATACATACTTTATTTCATTTGTGTACTCATTTTATGTTTAATTGTATATTGTATGTCCTACTTTTGATGATTCTTATATGACTATATGATATATCATGTTTATGAAAAAGAAAGTCATATAAGTTTTGTTTTGAGCCTTATTGATTTATTTTCATGAATTTGCTAATCAGATGATCCTTGTGCACTTTTTCTTATGGTTACTCATGTATTTGTTTTCATGGGCATTTATGAGGTTTATACATCTTGAGTGTCAACTTTCGTGCAGTTAGCATGTTTCATGAGATACATGTTTTTGTTTCATATTTTGAAGGATTTTTAACTAGTTTTTCAAAAAACTATTTAAAATTAGTTCTTTATTCTTCACATGGTAGTGTTTTCAGTTTATAATTATTTTCAAAAGCTTATTTTTGAAAACTTCTACCCTATAAAGGCAGTTGGTTGGGTGACCATGCCTTATATGTTCTTATTGAATATCTCAAAAACATGTGCATGATAAGGGTGGATTGTTAATTGATTTTTGAATACTCATATATATCTTGAAAATTATGTTTTGTATACTCATACTTGTTTTTTATATATGTATGCATCAAATTTCAAGTGGTATTTTCATTTTCATACATACATATATATGATTTCTTGTGCTATAAAAAATATATGTCCATACATGTTTTATAACACAAATTATTTCTTACTAAGTTTGATTTGGTTCTTAATGTAAATTGTTTTTCAATTGGTATCTTCACAAGCTTATGCATTAATTTTGTGATTATTTCAAAGAGGGAGAAAAAGTTCTTTAAAACTTAAAATAATTTCATGTTGATGTTTATCTTTAATATTTATGTTTACTTACAAGTGGTATATCAACATTTATTTTGCCAACTACAAATGGTATCGAAATTTGTTTTGTTGATTATAAGTAGTTTCAAATTTATTTTAAGTAGTATCAAAAATTTGTTATAATCGATTTTCAAAATTTGTTTGAAATATTTTGCCTATAGCAAGGGGAGCTTAACATCTCCTCTATATATAGATTCGTGTTGATTGTATTTTATATAAAGAATAGCTTTCTTTTCTTTATATGGTACACGTGTGTAGGGGGAGCTTAACATCTCCGTCTATGCATTGTATATTATACTTATATGGGTTGGTCTAGTCATCTCTTCTCCATTAAATGCATGTATGCATGAGGAGTTAACTTAACGTCTCTCCTCTTCATGAATGTATATCGCATATACATTTATATTGTTTGTTTATCTTTACCTCTGTGTTGATGAGTTGACAAAAAGGGGAAGAAAAATTGTGAGAGTTTATATATGCATGTTTAATATTATTGTTTATGCATATATGTTTGTTTAATATTTTGTTTATGCACTTTTATTGAATATCTATTTGATTATTTGCTATGCATGAGTTAAGGGGGAGTTTCTATGATGCTTATATTTAATTCATGCATATATAACTCCATGAGTTTTGTCATCATAAAAAAGGGGGAGATTGTTGGCCCAAAGGCCGATCACTCCAGTTTTGATGATGATTGACTCATATAGTTATAGTACTAATGATCTTGTGTTTATTAAGTTTCAGATATTTATCAAGATCTTAGTCAGTGTTTAGCTTCAACAAAAGATTTGAAATCAAGTTTGAAGCTAGCACGTGTTAATTCAAGAACTCGCGCTTCAAGATCGCATCAAATACTCAAAGAGGAGTCTAACTCATGGATCAAGTTTGGATCAAGTTAAGAGGAAGAGAAGATTTTCAAGAGAAGACTTTCAAGAAGACTTAGGTCATTGTTTGTAAGTTTTAAGATTTTTATTTTAGATAAAATGTAAAGAATAGTTTAGTTGTGGATTACTCAAGCCCATACACACACATAATATTTCATATCTTTTATGATTAAGTTTTATTTTTAGAAAATTTAGTTTTAGTTTTGAGTTTCAAAGAATACATCTTTATATTTCATGAATAAATTTCATCAAAATAAGCTTACATGGTTTATATGTGCATTACATTTCATCCACACACTATTGCTTCATATTGTCTAAAAATTTATTTTTTGAGTTTATATCATGTGTTTAAGCTTTTTATTTATCAAAACTTATTTTAAAGCTTAATGTAAAAAACAAGTATATTTTATCTTCTTTGTGTTTTTGGATTCAAAGTTTCAAACTCCCTAAGAAATTTGAAACCTGTTCAAGAATGCAAACTAAATAATTTATCAGATTTTAATGTGTAATTTTAAATTATTAAAATTCAATATTTCTTCTCAAATATGTCAATTTCACTAAGGGACTATTTGTTTTGGGGCGGAATTGGAGAAGTGGGAAAACTGATTTTCCATTTCCGATGTTTGTTTGGAACCGAAAATGAGAAATGAGAAAATCTCATTTTCTTCTCTTTTTTCTCTTTTACATCTCCCTTTTGTACAACCATTTACCACTTCCAAGGTGTTACATTTAATTTTGTGGTCATTTAAATCTAATTTGTAATTAATTGCAGCTC
The DNA here is from genome assembly GCA_038442645.1 of Agave tequilana. Lineage (NCBI taxonomy): Eukaryota > Viridiplantae > Streptophyta > Magnoliopsida > Asparagales > Asparagaceae > Agave > Agave tequilana. The sequence continues at coordinate 116,916 of JAVJIF010012902.1, forward strand.
AAAATAGTTAATTTTACAGTCATGTAAATCCAACTTTTAGTCTTATTACAGTCCAAAAAAAATACATAATTAATATTTATTTTAATATTATTTGCGTGCAACTTTTCTACTTCCACTTCCACATTACTAATAAACACCGAAAAACACAATATTTTTTTCACTTACACTCACACATTATAACGAAATACCGAAAAAGAAAAATGCATAAATCTCAATTTTCACTTTTTCCTCTCACTTTCATCTTTTTCTCTCACTTCCAGCAAACCAAACGGACGAGTCAAATTGAACTTCAATCCTTTTTTTGGGTCCTACACAGCCTCTTTTCCTGCTTGTGGCCCTCAGCGTGATCTGCGCTATCATCTTCACCATGTAATAAAAGGTCATACGTAGTAATACATCGATCTTACAAGAAAATAATGGAATCCATTTTTTACTTATCTCCTATTGTAATCCACCCAACGAATTGAAGTTTCACCTAAAGGTCCGTTATGCTCCACAATGGGCGAGCAATCCATGTGAAACATACACAAGTGGAGCCCGCCTGTACGAGTTTCCAACTTTTTCTCCTCCCAGGAGACCGAAATCAGAGAGAGGAAAAGTATCATTTTGAACACTGATCATGCGCCTCAAAAGACTTTTCTTAGTTTTTTTTTTGCACAAACAAACAAGACTGTGAAATCACTCAGGCGGGCTCGTCAAGATCAAATTTTAATTTGACCTTTGGCCTAAGCTAAAGTTTCCATGAACCCAAGAGACACAGCTAAAGCTTGGTAGAGGAAAAAAAAATGGAGAGAGAAAACGAGAATAGATAACATGAAATAAAACATGGTTTTTTCGCATATATACTCTTCAAAAATTTTAATTTTTAGTTTATTTACCCCCCTCAAAATACTTTATTTCAATTTATACCCTGTTAAGTCAGAGTTTGCATGCATACCTTTACACTTACAAATTTCTCAATATGGCAAAAGTGTCATTAATTATACACTTGAAATTCACAAATTGCATATATACCCTAAAAAAATTTACTCTTTATATAAATTTTAGGGAAAAAAATATTTTTTGAAAGGAACATGTAATTAAAAAAACAAAATATTCCCTTATCATATTCACGTATAAGATACCATTTATTAAGTATTGATATTTTGAATTAATTGCAAATCCATGTTTCCAAATTGTCTTTTCTTCAAAAGTATTTTATTTTGGTGCTTCCTTCTTATTTGTTTAGCCCCCGAGAAAAATTAGTATATCATCTATTATCATTATTTATCTGCAAACTTTTCTTTAGGATGAAAAATTATAAAGTAGAGAAAAATCAGATTGCCAAGGGTACATATGCGAAAGGTTTATTTTTCATATTAAACAAAATTGTGACTATAAGTATACCCGTGACTCTTTAAACTTGGAAGAAGGATGTACATAAAAAAAGAGGCTTTTGTGGTAAATAAGCAAGAATTATGTTTTGAAGGGTATATATGCAAATAACCCATAAAACAACATTGAAAAAATGAAAAAAAAATAAACAAGAAAAAATAACTTTAAGACCCAAAAACGAAAAGGGGATTTCGTTTTAGCACCTACGTCAAACCTAATTAAGAGAAAAACTCACTCGTATAATTTTATTCGCTTTGGTCACTTCTATTTTTAAATGTGCGCCCACGTGTCAAGCGTTGAAGAGCTCATTAGCGGTGAAAAACAAAAATGCTCTAAGTAATTGCTTTAAAAAAAGCGAATTGTTTCAAAAATGCCCTATTTCGAGGATTGCGATTATGATCGGAGTCCTCACAAAAATGTCTTATTTCTGAGGACTGTGATTGTGACGCAGTACTTATAAAATGATCGCAAACCTATTTCGAGTATGCGATCATGATCGCATTCCTCACAAAATGTATTATTTATGAGGACTGCAATTATTGTCCCAGTCTTCACAAAATGTCATGTTTTTGTGTCTTTATAGGATTGCGAGCATAATCACAGCCTTTTTTTATTAGAATCGTGGCCATGATCGTAGTATGTACAAAAATGTCTTATACTTTAGTCTTTATAAAGATTGCGATCATGATCATCGTTCTAATAGAGGACTGCGAGTCGCAGTCCTCACAAAGTGTCAAAATTTTGAGTTTTTGAGAGGATTACGATCATGATCACAATCCTTTTTATTAGGACCGCAACTCACAAACTTTCCTATTTCTGAGTTAGTCCTCGCATAGACTGCGATCATGAGTCACAATCTTCATATCAGCATCGTTATGCTCAACAGATTCTCGTCCATTGACATTGAATGATCCCTAATGCTTTCCAGATTTAAACAAAAACAAAACTCATTACAAGCACGGACAAATGAAATTTGCAAAAGGTCGATCACAAAATTATTTTTCAGGGGCTTCACCCCTGACCCTTGGAGGGGGAGTTCCCGCCCCCTTCCAATCTCCCTGGCGAATAACTCTGCGTCGAGGTCAAGATTGAGAGAGAGCAACGTCCGGAGTGATGAAGAGGAGTTAAAAGAAAAAATAAAAATATACAGAGAAGTGATGGTTAGGAGGAATCAATTTATACTGACGCGAATGAGGCTATAGTGAACAAAATTATGAAGCTGAGATTTTTTCCCCCCTAATTACGAAGTGAAGTAAGTTGCTGATGCAAAATTTTCCAAAACAAAATTGCACATACAAATCAAAAAAAGATTTCAACTCTGTATTTCTATGCATCAAACAGATACTTGGACTGCGAGTTTTAATTATTTAAACTAGCTAACAAATGCAATCCAACAGGTAACTTTACTCAGAGACTGGTTGTACTCTCTTGATTTTCATAGATTCATTCAATAACAAATGCGAGCAGAAACGCCTCGTTTCAAGGACTCAATTTCTTCTCTCAGGATTTTCCTCAAACACTCTGCGCACGCTCTCAACAAGCTCATTTTACATCAGAGCCTGCGGAGGTGGGAAATATCGATAAGATATTTGATAACGCTGCCAGATTGGGCTGCAGTAGAAGCTGCCAACTACAACCAATGCAAACACTAATAACCTTAAAATAGTATTCCATAATTTCAACTTCATCAAACAAATGGGAGAAATTGAAGTCAAGGCCCTTTTTTTTTAATTTGGCAGAGAAAAATCTTTTTTTATCATTATTTTGGCCAATGAAGAAGAGATTACTACATATATTAAATGATTAATTTCTCATTGGCCATGCAATTTTAACACCAAAGCCAAGCAGCAGCTACTCGCTGATTACTGGGAGCAGTTGGGTTTTTGGCAGTTTCCCTGCATCTCTTGAAAGAATCAGAATACTTATTAATACGTTAGTTGGAATCTCACCACTGAAAGTAATAACTAAAAAGGGTCTTTGTTATAGAAAAGGCCAAGTGTTCATTCATCAAGTCTGAACTCCAATGACCCCAGACTCCTCGTCAAATAAAAAAGATTGAATTAATTTAATTTAGACCCATCAACGCGCTAGCATGTTGGGTCTCCGGCTGCAAAATACCTAGAAATTTCCTATTGGCCTTCTCAGCAATTGTTCCTCAAATTCACAGAAACTAATTGTGAATTAGGATTTGACTCCAAAGTCTTTGGGACTGGGCCCCACACCGCTCACCTCTCCTTCCCTCCCTCTCTCCACTATAAATTCAAGCGCTCCTCGGGCTCTCTCTCTTGCAACTCAAAGTTAGCATCAGCCTTGGCCTTCACCTTGAGCTTGAGCTTTCATATTCATTCACTTCTTCCTTTCTCTTGTCAAAACTACTACTATGGCACAATCTCTGAATCGCTTCACAGTCCGGAGGCAGGAGCCCGTACTGGTCGCTCCGGCCGAGCCCACGCCCCACGAGTTCAAGAGGCTCTCCGACATCGACGACCAAGAAGGCCTCCGTTTCCAAATCCCGGTGATCCAATTCTACGGCAACGACAATCACGAGCTCTCGACCAAAGGGCGCGATCCCGTGAAAGTCATAAGGGAAGCCCTGGCCAAGGCTCTGGTGTTCTACTACCCGTTCGCCGGCAGGCTGAGGGAATTAGGACCGGACCGGAAGCTGTCGGTGGAGTGCACCGGCGAGGGAGTGTTGTTCATCGAGGCCGACGCTGATGTTCGTCTGGAGCAGTTTGGGGAGGAGCTGCAGCCTCCGTTCCCGTGCCTCGAGGAGCTGCTGTTTGATGCTGAAGGGTCCGGAGAGGTGCTCAACTGCCCGCTAATCCTGATTCAGGTAACTAATTACTGAACTCAACTAACTTTGTTGTTTTTTACTTGCTCAATAGCATTTAGCAAGTAGACATGTAATGCCAATGTATAACAAACAGGTAACTCGCCTGCTCTGTGGCGGCTTCATCTTCGCCCTCCGCCTCAACCACACGATGTCCGACGCCTCGGGACTCGTCCAATTCATGAACGCCGTCGGCGAGATGGCACGCGGCCTGCAGTCCCCCACGGTCCTACCTGTCTGGAACCGGGAGCTCCTCAACGCCAGGAACCCCCCGAACCCAACCTGCGTGCACCGCGAGTACGACGTGGTCCCGGACACGAAGGGCACCATCGTCCCCCTCGACGACATGGTCCACCTCTCCTTCTTCTTCGGACCCAAAGAGATGGCGTCACTGAAGAAGCACGTGCCCGCTCACATGCGCCCCAGCTCCACCTTCGAGGTGCTGACCGCCTGCCTCTGGAAGTGCCGGACCGTCGCGCTGCGTCCCGACCCGGACGAGGAGGTGCGCATCATCTGCATCGTCAACGCCCGGAGCAAGTTCGACCCCCCGCTGCCTCGGGGATTCTACGGCAACGCGTTTGCGTTCCCCGTGGCGGTGTCGAGGGCGGACAGGCTGTGCGAGAACCCGCTGGGGTACGCGCTGGGGCTGGTGAAGAAGGCCAAGACCGAGGTGACGGAGGAGTACATGAGGTCGGTGGCGGATCTGATGGTGCTCAGAGGGCGGCCCCACTTCACCGTGGTGCGCTCGTACCTTGTGTCGGACGTGACCCGGGCCGGGTTCAGTGACGTGGACTTCGGGTGGGGGAAGGCGGTGTACGGTGGGCCCGCCAAGGGCGGAGTGGGTGCGATTCCGGGCGTCGCTAGCTTTTACATACCCTTCCGGGATGGGATTGTTGTGCCTGTTTGCTTGCCCGGGCCTGCGATGGAGAGGTTTGTGGAGGAGATTCAGAAGCTGACTCAGGATGTCCCAAAACAAGTACCATTCCTTCTCTCTGCACTCTGATCTGAGAGCTGGAAATTTTCTGTTATTCTTTCAACAGTGGTGATTTAACTGGGTCATGAGGTGTGTAAGATGGATTATAATAATTTGTGGAAGTGAAATTATACAAATATTTGTATTCAAGAAACTCAAAACAAAATTGATATAGGGAGGATTGTCTATGTCTCTTTACAACTGCATACAGGGCCTGTTTGGTTGCCGTAATTGATCATAATTGGTAAATATTTTTACAGTTGTAAATGAGTTGCATGCATGTAAGTTTTATGGTGTTTGATTGGTAATGTAAAATTTTAAGTGAGAAAGTATATTATATTTTACGGTGTTTGGTTGTTATAATGTGTAAGTCGTATGTGAAAAGGTTGACCACAAGATTAACTATTTGATTATTTTAAAATATTAAAAAAATGCTAACAAATACTAAAAATAGTAAAAATATTAATAAATAAATAATTAATAATTAAAATAAATATATTAAAATATAATATACTAAATAAAGGATTAAAAAAATTAGTAAAAATTAAAAATATTATAAAATTAAAAAAATAATCTAATAATCAAAACTTAATAAATTTACATTAAATATTATTAATCTATAAATAAAGTAAGAATTAAAATTAAGTGGAATATGTTATATTAATCTAGTAATAAAAAAGATTAATCTAGTAATAAAAAATTCTAATATTAAAAAATATTAAATTTTTAATAAAAACTTTAACCTACTAACTTTATTTAATCTAATAATTAAAAAAGTTCTCATAATTTAAATAGGTTAATTTAATAATAAAAATATTAATCTAATCACAATTAACTGTTTGCATTACAGATTTACATGACCACAAAATTAACTGTTTGTACTGCAAGTGAGTTGTAAATGAGATTTGCATGAACAAAATTAACTGTTTTTTCTGCAAGTGGATCGTAAATAAGATGCAAATGCATTTATGAATTACGGTCCAAACAAACATCGTAAAACTTACGTGATCGTAAGTCACTTGCGGCTTACGATCATTTACGATGAAACAAACACACCCACATATAATTTCTATGCGCTAGCAAAGAATTGAGAAATTCTACTCACACCCGTTTTTTTTTTTTACTGTCTACACTTACTTTTTTCTTTTCATCCACTTATAAATTTCAAGTTATCATAATTTGCTCTGTTTGCCGTTAAAATTTTTCAAAATATTCTTTTCTATCTAATGCACTACTTCTTTATAACTTCTTTTACATGTTTGCTTGCTTATCTGTATCACTATATGTCAATTTCTGAAGGATTTATTTTTTTCAACATTATGTTTGGTTTGTGCCCTTGGAACAAAACCTGAAATCCATTATTTTTTCATGTAAATTATTTATGACACAGTACAATGGTCCTCCCGCCAAAGCAGAGGCCACAAACTATGTATGGACGCACTCTTTGCAACTATGAAGGAGAACATGATGCTGGTGATGTCAGCCTACCAACAGGTTCTCCTTGATGACAGCCGGCGGTGGCGTCGTGCCCAGATGCGAGGTGCGAGAGATGGAGCTCTCCCTGGTCGTTGGTTGGGCAATTCTGTCAAATGAATATTTGAGCAGTGTCATCAAATCTTGGCATCCAATTCTGGAATGTACAATTCTAAGCAGTGAAGCTGGCAGTTCATTGGGATCATACGAGGAAGATGAAAAATTAAAATGGAGAAGAAAGTGTTAAGTTGCGAAGCTACAGTTACCTAGCTTTGAGTTCTTATCCCATTTTGCTTCTCACTACCTTTTTTTATGTAGGTTTGATTGTTTTTTGTGTACGTACGCACATCTTAATGTTTTGCACTGCAAGCCTTGTGAATGTCCTGAGAGTGAGATCAGTTTTTTCTGTACATATTCCTTTTGAATTGTGTTCGGACGTTAATCTCAATAAGTCTGCGGACAGTAGCATATTGTTCAGGAAATCGAAGTTTAATGTGGCGTGTCTGATTCATTCATGTAAAATTTGCCATCCTGAATTGTATTTATGAATCTAAAAGCAGCCATTGATGAGAGATGGGAGGATGTCGGCGAGTTGAGGAAGATGACGGCGGGCTGAGGAGTGAGGAAAATGAGAGGGAAAAAAATAAAGAATATTATAAACTTTTTATTTATTAATTAAATTATAATTCAAAAAATCATTTAAGGGGTGTGTGTAGACATTATAGAGGGAGAGTGAGTAGAATTTCTCAGAGAGAATTTTACTTTTCCGATGGGAAAAAAATAGAACAATTTGTGAAGAAATTTTTTTGGAGAATTAGTATAATCGTACAATTTGTGATTGTGATAAAAAAGGTCACAAATTTTATATATGCCTCTAATATAACATCACCAGAGGAATTTTCTCCCTCTCTCCAGGCGGGTGAGGGACACACCTAATATTTAAAAAGAAATTCTGCTTGCACCCACCCTCGTTACTGTCTACAAGCACTCTTAAAATAAAATTTTGAATTATAATTTTACTCATAGATGAAAAATTTATAATACCCTCTGTTTCTTTCCTTCTTATTTCTTCTCCAAGGGTTTTCATCATTTTTCTTTCTTGTTTGAATGACTGAGATATGATTCAGCCGTCTCCTTCATCTTGTCGAGAATCGATCATGACACTGATCTCTTCGGGACTGAACACTTTCATCTCCACATCCTTCACCCTTACCGGAACGTACGGCCTCCCTTTCTTGTTCACCACCTTGTACACATTCATTGACATGTACACATTGACTGAACACTTTCTGATTTTCCTGATCCTTATTCAAATTGTTTCCGCCTGTCATTCTTTTTTTCAGCAAATGAAGGATGGGCCTGGAGCCCTGCCCTGAAGAAATTAAGGCAGTGCTTTTGCACTCTGCTGGCTTCCAAGGTGCAATGCAGTAGAAGAAACCATGAGAGAAAATAAGTAGCTGCTCGCCAAGGAACTACAGAATGTGTCTGCCTCTGATCCCATGCTCTTAGATGTTCACATGCAGCGGATGAACTGCTGTGCTCGTGGGAGAATATTCCTCAAGCAGACGTCTTTTACTGCCTCAAAATACATGTTTCTTTTGTTGAATTGCTTCTTTATGTTTTAGTTATGAGACTTAGTTTCTATCTCCTATTTTCTTTGAGAGAAATGTAAATCAGCTCATACAGGAGGCAACTCTCTCTTATGTCGCACTCAAAAATTAATTTTCCGAGTGAATTTTCAAGATCCGGCCGCACATTATCATCTTCATATTTTAAGATATACACACATTATCATCTTCATAGATGTGTGACCTTTATCGCAGTCCTTTAATATATTAAAGTTCATGTTTACCTTTTAGTCGTTAATTATTTAAGGAATGCGAGAATAGTCACAGTATTTAATAAAACACCTTTCGTAATATTATAAACATTTTAAAATATGTGACTAAGGTCGCAGTTTTTAATATATGATATCACAGTCCCTTTTAGAATTGCGACCTTAATCGCAATTTTTAATTACATTAGATGTGCGACCTTTATCGCAGTCCTTTAATGTATTAAAGTCTACTTTAGCTTTTAGTCATAATGATTTAAGGAGTGTGACAATAGCGATTATGCTCACCATCAATTTTCGATCTGTTTTTTTCAATTATTTCTTTCAATACATATATTTTCGAAAATGTGAAAAAAATTACTTTGAAATATCGACATGTACTTTGAAATGTGGTCATTTTTCCAAAATTTGGACACATATTCTAAAAGGTGGACATATGTTCCAAAAGGTGGACGTATATCCCTATTTTGGACATATTTTTTCAAAATATGGACATATATTCCAAATTTATAGATAAATACAAAATGAAAAATCTCACATTTTCAATTTAATTATTAAGTAGGATTAGTTTCAAAGTTAGTACTAAAGTATAAATATTGAAAATTAATAAGAAAAAATCGTATATATTTCATAAGGTGGACAATTTTTTTCTAAAATGTGGACATAAATATCAACATATACTCCAAAATGTAGACATATATTCTGAAATTTATAATGTGGACATATATTCTAAAATATTGACATATACCTGAAAATATGAACACAATGTCAAAAAAGTGGACATAATCATACTAAAGTGGACAAAATATTGAAGAATGGTACATTTAGCTTGTCCAAATTGTATTATTGATATTTGTAATAATTTGGCTCCAATAATTACATACCAATTATGAGTCTTTGACACACTATTGGGTTGTTTGATAAATAGAGTTTATTGGCTCAAGAGCTATTTATGGTTACTTTTTGTCAAACGATAAAATTTTGATAAGAGTTAGTAATTCATGATGAAAATAGATTTAGCCTAAAATCAATCACAGAAACATCTTGAAATCCACCCAAATTTTCAAACTCAATAGTTTCTAACCCCATTAGAACTATGGGATTAGTCTTTGTTGAACTCTCTGCTATGAACTTGTCTTAAAATGTAAAATTTTTTATTCTATATCTGTATAAATATGCGTGTTCATTAGATCTAAGAACTTTTCAGAGTTAACCAGTGCGTTGGAAGAATCGCTTCGTGCTTCATTAGTATTGGTTTAATTAAACAAAGCATCGAAGCAAAATATGAAAAGAGATAAAATAAAAGAATTTTTGGGTGAGTCACTGGAAATATTTAGGGGTGGCGAGTTTCTTTTCAGATATTGGTGTTTGATAAGAGAATATCTCTTGGTTTCTTTCTGAAGTTTGGTTCTAAAGTTCATACATGTAAGAGCAATAATAGCTCTCTGATAAGAGCTCACCCAAGCTGGCGTGGGTGCTGCAGGGCTTTTTCCTCCACCGATGGGTGGAGTAGGCGGTGGTTCTGAGGTTAGGAGGCTGGAGGTGATGCTGGGGCACCGCGGCTTAGCGATGGATTGTCATTGCTGCGGTGCTTTTGGCCACTGGAAGGCAGCATGCCCTAAGGGGCTGCTTTGCTTCTATTGTCGGCGTCCATGGCACAGGGCTAGAGAATGCCCGAGGTTGTGTTATGCCTCCGATGATTGCTGGAGCTGAATGTGGGAATGAGATGGTCGTGCGGGTTTCTCTTAGCAGAGAGACAATTTATGACGTCGCCGCCGGCAAGAAGCCTGTTCTTTGCTTTCCAGTGGGATTCGAGGACGAGGAGGTATCCAGTTCTTGTAAGGTGTCCTCGGAGGTGGTTTGCGAAGGATCAAGACGGTCGTCAAGTTTGTCGAGCTCTTATGCATTCCCTATCCTTGGGAGTTCCTCCAAGGCGGAGGGTGAGTGAGAGGAGGAGGAACGCTGTCGAGTACCCTATGCTTGGGGCTTCCTCTCGGGCAGATGGTGTGGACTCGGGTTTATTCCCGCAGCGAATTCCCGAGCGATGGATGGTGTGGCAGATTGTGTGGCGGGTCTTCAATGTAAGGACGTTGACATCTGCAAGGCCGACAATTGTAGCAAAAACTGTCGTGAGTAGGGGTGCCACCGGATACGGATTATCCGCGGATATCCGCATCCGAATCCGCCTCCAATCCGGATACGAATATCATTTTTTCACATCCGTCAATATTCGTATCCGTGTCCGTATCCGAAAGGTAGGTGCGGATACGGATATGGTAAAAGTAATATCTTATTCGTATCCGATCCGATATCCGAATGTTGCGTGCTTCATAATGATATTGGTATGGAGAAGACTATTCTTCAATGGAATAAGGTATTAAATTTTGATATTTTGAGTTGGTGAAAAAGTAATAGTGAAAAGTATTAGATTCTTGCAAGAGCACCACATGATATTTTGAGTATTTCGACATCAATCATGTCATCCGAATCGGCATTTAGCACCGGAGGACGTGTAATCTATTGTTATAGAAGTCAAATGACAATGAATACGATGAATGTATTGATATGTACAAAATAATATCATAGTATGTATTACATTTAATATTGTAGTAGATGAGATAAAAAGTAATATAAGTATTTCTGTTTAATTTATCTTTAACCATATCCATTTTTAACATATCCGATTAGTATCCGCATCCGATCCGCTATTATCCGATTTATATCTGATATCCGATTTTGCCGGATACGGATATCATTTTTTCACATCCGTCAATATCTGTATCCGTATCTGTATCCGAAGGTTGGGCGCGAATATGGATATGGTAGAGATAATATCCGATCTGTATCTGATCCGATGGCACCCCTAGTCGTGAGTCATCGGGGACTACGACGACGCGTACGTGTGTGAGGAAGCACTCGGGGGGTTCGGCTTTAGATGTCGCATCAGCAGACAGTTTTGCTGGCGACAGGTGGACTGTAGTGTTAGAGGCAAGAGCGACAAGGTCGGCATATGCGAGGCTCTTGGTCTAGTTTTATGACGGGCTTCAGATTCAAATTCAAATTTGAATTCTGTGGATGTTGGATTGTGCTCGAAATGTGACCAAACTCGACTCATGTGGCATGCTATGAAGTAGTTGGGCCTACTCAACGGGCCTGAGTTAGTTGGGCCAGATGTGGGTCAGAGGGCTCCTGTGGATAGCAATGTGGTGGTTGGGCCTACTCAAGCTCCTGAGCTTGTTGGACCATATGTAGGCATGCGGGCTCATGTGGTAGCAATGAAGTGGCTGGGCCTACTCACGAGCCTGAGTTTATTGGGCCTGATGTGCGTAAATTTTCTGAAAAGAAACAGGGTGGTGATGGGCCGGGGACAATACTTGAATATGATCATATTCATGAGCAGGGAGTTGGTCAGAGTGTTTAAACGAAGGTTAAAACGGTAGGGGTTTTCGATCTAAGGGGGATTATTGTGGGAACATCTACAAGATTCCCCATGGGTCTATCATTAGTGGAGAATTCATCTTGAACTTGGTGGGGGTAAGGATTGTTGAAATATTTTCAAGAGGATTTCGAGAATTTTATGGGCATGTTCTTGTCATGCAGTTCGGAGATTTTTAAGAAGAAAAGGAAGAGGAAGCAGGTCAGGAAGATTCCTTGTTAGTGTTGCCCGGACTTTGAGTTGCCAGCCTTTGAGGGAAGGAGGTTTTGTGTCAAATATGGTGGGAGTGGAGTTAGAGTTGTGGAAGGATGATGCCAGAGGAGGATTGAGCTGGAGTAGAGCACAGGGGCTGCAGATGATTTGTCAGTGGTTTAGGTAGTTTGACATGTAGTGGCGTCGGCAGAGAATTTTGGAGTAAGATTTTTCTTTATAATTTTGTGCCATTTGTTTTTTCAGGCACCTGCGCATGCATAGTTTTTGAACTTCTGGGGAACTTAAGATTTTGTACGAAGTTTAGAAGTTTCTTATTAATGGAATGTGGGGGACCTTTTTGGTTCACCCTTTTTTCTCCAAAAAAAAAAAAAAAAAGATGCAACAATCTTACAGTGTCATTTTGGTTACAACCAAAACCCAAAAGCCAGCTGCCCTGACAAATGAAAGTGCTAATGCGCTTGGGGTGTATCCAACACTAATCTTGTCTATCACTGGAGGAATGAGGGGTCCTTTGGTTGACATGACCTCTAAAATTGAAAAAATATGTTACCAATGTGTTTATTTTTTTTTATTTTTTTTTAGAAAGAGGACAAAAGTCACCCTCCACCCTAATTATTCTAGTTAAATTTCTCGTTCGACAACTACAAAAATTGAATCTGGAACCACCCACTTGTGAGGGATGGGCCTACCAATAGTCTCACGCATCAGTGTCAGTCTCAATGCATTTATAAATCATGAAAACATTTATGGGTTACTTATTACTTACATATGTTAAAGTGGGGCTTCTTATCAATGGCCTCTGTATCCTTCGAGATATTTCTCAAACATTCTGTTTTATAAAAAATAGATATTGTTGCTATACACTTAATCTGGTGTGAAGACAACACAAGTTACACAACTCCCTTCTTCTTAAAAATTTGAAATGCTATATATTTTATATATGTTTGAATAATTCTATGATTTTACTGTTGGAGTCACTGTCGAGGTCCCCTCGATTGACACGACCTCTAAAATTGAAAACTCAGATATCAATGTATTTATTTTTTTATTTTTTTTAGAAAGAGGAAAGAGGTCACCCTCCATCCTAATTATCCAAGTTAAATTTCTCGATCGACAACTGCGGAGATTGAACCTGAAACCTCCCACTTGTGAGGAATGGGCCTTGCCAATAGGCTAACACACTAGTGTTAGTTCCAATGTGTTTATAAATCATGGTAACATTTATGGGTGACTTATTACTTACATATGTTAAAGTGGGGCCTCTTATCAATGGCCTCTGTGTCCTTCGAGATATTTCTCAAACATTTTGCTTCATGAAAAATAGATATTGCTTCTATATACCCAGTCTGGTGTGAAGATAACACAAGTTACATAACTCCCTTCTTCCTTAAAATTTGAAAAGCCTATATATTTTACATATGTTTGAATAATTCTATAATTTTACTGTCGGAGTCGCTATCGAGGTCCCCTCGATTGACACGACCTCTAAAATTGAAAACTCGTGTATCAATGTGTTTATTTTTTTTATTTTTTTAAGAAAGAGGACAAAGGTCGCCATCCATCCTAATTATCTAAGTTAAATTTCTCGTTCGACAACTGCAGAGATTGGACCTGAAACCTCTCACTTGTGAGGAATGGACCTTACCAATATGCTAACACACTAGTGTCGGTATCAATGCGTTTATAAATCATGGTAATATTTATGGGTGACTTATTACTTACATATGTTAAAGTGGGGCCTCTTATCAATGGCCTCTGTGTCCTTCGAGATATTTCTCAAACATTCTGTTTTATGAAAAATAGATATTGTTGCTATACACTTAATCTGGTGTGATGACAACACAAGTTACACAACTCCCTTCTTCTTTAAAATTTGAAAAGTCTATATATATTACATATGTTTGAATAATTCTATAGTTTTATTGTCGGAGTCGCTGTAGGGGTCCCCTCGATTGACACGACCTCTAAAATTGAAAACTCATGTATCAATATATTTATTATTTTATTTTTTAAGAAAGAGGACAAAGGTCGCCCCACTTGTGAGGAATGGACCTTACCAATATGCTAACACACTAGTGTCAGTATCAATGCATTTATAAATCATAGTAATATTTATGGGTGACTTATTACTTACATGTGTTAAAGTGGGCCTCTTATCAATGGCCTTTGTGTCCTTCAAGATATTTCTCAAATATTTTGCTTCATGAAAAATAGAAATTGCTGCTATATACTCAGTTTGGTGTGAAGGCAACACAGGTTACACAACTCCCTTCTTCTTTAAAATTTGAATAGTCTATTATATTTTACATATATTTGAATAATTCTATAATTTTACTGTCGGAGTCGCGGTTGGGGTCTCCTCGATTGATATGACCTCAAAATTGAAAACTCAATATCAATGTGTTTATTTTATTTTTTTAGAAAGAGGACAAAGGTTGCCCTTCATCCTAGTTATCAAAGCTTAATTTCTCGTTCAACAACTACAGAGATTGAACCGGAAGCCTTCCACTTGTGAGGAATGGATCTTACCAACAGGCTAACACACTAGTGTTGGTCTTAGTTCGTTTATAAATAATGGTAACATTTATGGATGACTTATTACTTACATATTTTAAAGTGAGGCCTCTTATCAATGGCCTCTGTATCCTTCGAGATATTTCTCAAACATTATGCTTCAAGAAAAATAGATATGGCTGCTATATACTCAATCTACTGTGAAAACAACACAAGTTACAAAACTCTCTTCTTATTTAAAATTTGAAAAGTCTATATTTTACATATATTTGAGTAATTCTATAATTTTATTGTCAGAGTCGCCATCGAGGTCCCCTCGATTAACACTACCTATAAAATTGAAAACTCAAGTATCAATGAGTTTATTTTCTTTAGAAAGAGGACATATGTCGCCCTCCATCCTAATTATCCAAGTTAAATTTCTCATCAATAGTCTCTGTGTCCTTCGAGATATTTCTCAAACATTCTGCATCATGAAAAACTGAAATTGCTTCTATATACTCAGTCTGGTGTGAGCACAACACAAGTTACACAGCTCCCTTCTTCTTTAAAATTTGAAAAATCTGTATAGTTTACATATATTTGAATAATTTTATAATTTTACAGTCAGAGTCGTAGTCAGGGTCTCCTCCATTGACACGACCTCTAAAATTGAAAGCTCAGATATCATTATGTTTTTTTTTTTTATTATTAGAAAGAGGACAGAGGTCGCCCTTCATCCTAATTATCCAAGTTAAGTTTTCTGTTGCACAAGTGTGAGGATTGAATCTGGAATCTCCCACTTGTGAGGGACGAGCCTTATCAATAGGTTAACACCCTGGTGTAATCAGTTTCAGTGCGTTATAAATTATGATAATATTTACAGGCGACTTACTACTTACATATGTTAAAGTGAGGCCTCTTATCAATGGCCCGAGTCCTTCGTGATATTTCTCAGACATTCTGCTCCACGAAAAATAAATGTTGCTGCTATATGCTCAATTTTAGGTGTGACAGCTCCCTTCTTCGATAAAATTTGAAAAGTTTATATATTTACATATGGTTGAATTGTCTGAATAAGTCTATAATTTCACTGTCATTGGTTGTTACGAGTCTATTTTACACACCTCATGAACAACCAGTTAAATCACCGCTCTTGAAAAATAAGATAAAAATTCCACCTCTCAGTTCAGAGTGGAGAGAGAATGGACGGTGCTTGAGTCAGCTTCTGAATCTCCTCCACAAACCTCTCCATCGCAGGCCCGGGCAAGCAAACAGGCACAACAATGCCAGCCCGGAAGGGTATGTAAAAGCTAGTCACGCCCGGAATCCACGTCACCGGCCCACCGTACACCGCCTTCCCCAACCCGAAGTCCACGTCACCGGCCCGGGTCATGTCCGACACAACGTACGACCGCACCTTGGTGAAGTGGGGCCGCCCTCTGAGCACCATCAGATCCGCCACCGATCTCACGTACTCCTCCGTCACCTTGGCCTTGGCCTCCTTCACCAGCCCCAGCGCGTACCCCAGCGGGTTCCCGCACAGCCTGTCCGCCCTCGACACCGCCACGGGGAACGCAATCACGTTGCCGTAGAATCCCCGAGGCAGCGGGGGGTCGAACTTGTTCCGGGCGTTGACGACGCAGATGATGCGCACCTCCTCGTCCGGGCCGGGACGCAGCGCGATGGTCCGGCACTTCCAGAGGCAGGCGGTCAGCACCTCGAAGGTGGAGCTGGGACGCATGTGAGGGGGCACGTGCTTCTTCAGTGATGCTATCTCTTTGGGTCCGAAGAAGAAGGAGCGGTGGACCATGTCGTCGAGGGGGTCGATGGTGCCATCCGTGTCTGGGACCACGTCGTACTCGCGGTGCACGCAGGTTGGGTTCGGGGGGTTTCTGGCGTCGAGGAGCTGCCGGTTCCAGACGGGCGGGACCGTGAGGGATTGCAGGCCACGTGCCATCTCGCCGACGGCGTTCAAGAATAGGGCGAGTCCTGCGGCGTCGGACATCGTGTGGTTGAAGCGGATGGCGAAGATGAAGCCGCCGCAGAGCAGGCGAGTCACCTGTTTGTTATACATTCACATTACATGTTTACGTGCAATTGAGCAAGTAAAACACAAAACACAAAGTTGAGTTAGTTACCTGAATCAGGAGGAGGGGGCAATGAGGATCTCTCCGGACCCTTCAACATCAAACAGCAGCTCCTCGAAGCACGGGAACGGAGGCTGCAGCTCCTCCCCAAACTGCTCCAGACGAACATCGGCATCCGCCTCGATGAACAGCACTCCCTCGCGGTGCACTCCACCAACAGCTTCCGGTCCGGTCCTAATTCCCTCAGCCTGCCGGCGAACGGGTAGTAGAACACCAGAGCCTTGGCCAGGGCTTCCCTTATGACTTTCACGGGATCGCGCCCTTTTGTCGAGAGCTCCTGATTGTTGTTGCCATAGAATAGGATCACCGGGATTTGGAAACGGAGGCCTTCTTGGTCGTCGATGTCGGAGAGCCTCTTGAACTCGTGGGGAGTGGGCTCGGCTGGAGCGACCAGTACTGGCTCCTGCCTCCGGACTGTGAAGCGATTCAGAGATCGTGCCATAGTAGCAGTTTTGACGAAGAAGTGAATGAATATGAGAGGTTAAGGTTCAGGCTAATGCTACCTTGGAGTTGTAAGAAAGAGTGCTTAAATTTATAGCCCAGAGAGGAAGTTCGTGTGTGTGTGTGAGTTACAAACACATAATAAAAGGTCAATCTCGTACAGGTGAATTTGATCTCTTATAATTTTTATAATATGTGTATGAGACAGGTAAAATCTATATATGTGTGTGTGAGACAGGTCAAATCTATTTGTCAAAATGCGAGATTGATCATTTTATCGTATGTGAGTAGCTCACGCACATGAGCCGAATCCAAGAGGGAGAGAGAGACGAGCAGGATGGGGCCCAGTCCCAAAGACTTTGGAATTAAATCCAATTTCACAATCAATTGGTGTGAATATGAGGAACAATTGCTGAGAAGGCCACTAGCAAACTTCTTGGTATTTTGCAGCCGGGCCCCAACATAGTAGCAAGTGTATGGGTTTAAATTAAATTAATTCAATCTTTTATATTTGACGAGAAATCCGGGTCATTGGACTTCAGACTTGATGATGAATGAAAACTTGACTTGGACTATTATATATGTGTGTATATGTATATGTACATGTACATGTATATGTACGTACGTGTGTGTGTGCGCGCGTTGGGGGCGGCGGGGGTTGGGGTGGGGGGGTGTGGAGAATATGAAGAGAAGATGGTATATGCTTTAAATATACAGACATCACAATTATATGATAAAAACATCTCTAATCCTAATAATATTAGGATAATATACAATGTTCCACTAGAAATAAGAAATCAAAATAGAAAATCAAACCAAATTGGGAAACCAAAATAAAGAATAAAAACAAATAGAAATCCTAGTGAAAATAGAAATCATATCTCAACTCTAACAGACTAGAAATTAAATTGAGATGCACTGGTCTTTTCTATAACCAAGACCTTTGGGAAAATGTCTTTAACGCGGCTTATAAAAACCCTCTAGGCTTTTTTCACTTATCAAAAAACCTTTTGACTAAGCTGCGCGTGTGATTAGAACGTTGTCCCTACCAAAAATTTGAATACCACATACTATGTATTTTTTAATGACAGCATTGTCTTTCTCTGAGTTGGTGCGAACGATGTGACTAGCGCAAGAGTGCATGACACGCATTTAATGCTCGTCATATTTTGCTCACGCGCTGCTCATTAGCGGCTCCTAATTTGTCCACCCTTCTCTATTGTTTATCAAGGATGACTCTCAGTTTGTACACCCTTCTTTATTATTTATATAAACTGACAATGATGTAATATTGCTCACTTTTAATAAATTGGAAATAATATGTATAATTTCATATACAAGTCGACAACTTAATTGAGATAGACAACTTCAGTAAACAGTGAACAATTTGACCCATAAGTGAACAGACTGATAATGTTGTTAGCAGAGGTCAACTAGAGTAGGATTTCTCTTATAGACAATCAGCCTGCAGATTTCATGGATTGTGACATTTCTTGCAAAGTCCACGGTCAGTCATTCATCTTGGATTTCCTTGCCGTTGTCCAGGCCATTATTCTCTCTTTCGTAGTGGGTCACTGGCTCACACCTCAACCTTAAGTGCAGGATTTCAAATAGCTGGCCAAAAGCATAAATTTTTAAAATAAACATAATTATAAAAAATAATTATAAAAATAATTGTATCCCGAAAATATTTACAAGAATCGACCTCTCCCTTTCACGCTTGCGCCACGTCGGCCAACGGTCGATTTTGACAGCCAGCATGGAAGTCTGGCATTGGCAAGGCCGGACTCTTATTATGTTCTTAAAGAACTCCGGCCTAATGTTCTAAAAGAATTCTGGCCTTGACAAGGCTGGACTTCTTTGGAAAGCAATTTTGAATTCAAAGTCATAGCCTAAGAATCTAGGAGAAGGAGAGATAAAAAAAAAAAAAGGCTATAGGGAAATATTTTTGGCATAATTCAATAGTTCTTTACATTTTTGGCACGCAAGCTTTGAATAATTCCTAAAATGATTTTCCAGCATGCTCTCTTGTAAGATCATCTCTGACAGGTGACTGATAATTTTTTTTTTACTGCCATTTTAGAAATTCTATCAAGCCGGTGTGCGGAATGTGAAAAGAACCATTGAACTCTGCCAAAAGTGTAAATGTGAACTATCATTATGCCAAAAGTGAAGAAAACCTGAACAGAAATTGCTCTTCAATGTTGCCATGGACCTCTTTGGAGAACATCATTGTCTGTGTTACCTGATTGGGGGTACACAACAAGTTTGAAATGAGCTATGTATACATTTTTTATCTTTGTAATATGACCCATATTTGAAGTTGCTGAGATAACTTTAAGTAACCTAAACAAATATCAGGTATCAAAGGTTAGAAACTACCTTAAAGAGTGAAATTTAGAATTTTTTGCAGATAGGTCTTTTGGTTGACAGATCAGTACATTTTGACATACTTTTTTTTGTCCAGTTTTCTTTAAGTTTTGGATTCCTAACTGCCAGGTTATCAAATCAAGCTAAAGAGGATGATGTCGTTAAGCATGCTCTTGCTGTTAGCTCTGCCGTTTCATCTGGAAATTATGTCCAATTGTTCAGACTGTACAGAGCTGCTCCCAACTTGAACACTTCACTTATGGGTCAGTGACTTTTGGCTCATTGAGTATTTAACTTCATCTTTTCAATAGTAGTGACCTTTTTTTTTGAAATTCTATGCTGCAGATCTCCATGTGGAAAAGATGAGATTCAATGCTATCAAATGCATTTGTAAATTGTACCGTCCAACGCTCCCTGTTTCTTACATTGCTCCTAGTTTGGGCTTTTCCAGAGAAGTGCAAATGACAGATGTTGAAGATAACAATGCAAGTAGATGGTTGAGTGCGAGGAATGGTTGAAAGCACATGGTGCAGTTCTTACTGTTGACAGTGATGGTCCAGTCAGACACAAAGGTAAATCCAAAATATTTCATTTGATTGTTGTATCAGTGGAAATTTTGATTTTGATGGTTGAGGTTTATATCTGTCAGTGATCCTAAATGCAAATAAGGTGGGCAGCGAAGTTTAAGCTATGTGCTCGTGTGCACACTCATAATTCCCAATATTAGTTTTTGTATATTTTTTCTGCACAGACTTCAAATGGTCAGCTTCCATGATTCTCCCCTGAAATTATATTTTACCTCTTTCTTCTTTTGATGGAGGTGGGGCTTTTGATTTAACCTGGTTGCTTTGACATTGCCTTACAGGTTAGCACTTCTAATCTTTTCATGCCAGAACCAGACGATGCTGTTGCACATGGAGATGCAAGCCTTGCAGTTGATGTTTTTCTGACGCGAGCTGGTTCTTGAAGTTTGGCTAGCTTATGTTTCTTTGTGATGTACACACAGGAGTAAGCACCCAGGGCTGGCCCATCATCTAAAGCGGTAATGGATAAGCTCTTACTGGTTTAGGGATTGCTGGAGCAGCTGGCCATTGAAAATGAAATAGAACGGAATTGTGGCAAACAAACCAAAAATACAAGCCTGGTTTTTATATGGCCGCACGAGCAATAGATTCCCGTGTCCATGCGATTTCTTTGTGAACCCTGATTCGCTGAGAGTCAGCTTGGTAAGTGCTGATTCTATGTCCCGGATTCTGGGATCAAGAGTTATATGCCATGAACAAGTGATGTTTCCTGATAACAATGCAAGGGGGATTCAGCTCATCGGTTGTATCATTTACGAGTCAACTGTAAATTGTTACCATTGTTTCATTCTCAGTATTATACAGAATAAGGTTGATATTTTTGATCAATTAAAAGCATATACTTGTGTACAGCATAATTGTTTGACTGGTGTCTGCCCAATGTTTGATATTTGCTTTTCAAGGCAGTTTATGCACAAACAAAAACTTTGAGTTTCTTCTTGATTTATGTGAGGAGGACAACATGCCTAACAGGAGTGTGATCATAACAGGAGTGTGATGTGATCCAAGAAAAAATTCCTGATGAGTTGTGAAATGTTGTCATCTGACATTAGGATATGGTTTGAAATATTTTGATTATATATATATATATATATATATATATATATATATATATATATATATATATATATATATATATAGAGAGAGAGAGAGAGAGAGAGAGAGAGAGAATGTATATCAGCCCGCGGGCTGAGAGTACTCTCTCAGCCTGCGGTGACGTGGCTCAATTTGTCACGTCACTGACTCGCGGCACGCTTTTAGGAAGAAGTTAAATTACCAAATACCCCTTATGAAAAGCAACTCTTTCGGTAAAAGACAGTGAATGCTACTTTATTAAATCACGAAACTAATTTGAATGCTTCTTTAATTTTTTTATCTGATTTGATATTTAATAATTTTTAATATAGTCGCAGTACTTATGAGAACTGCTACCACGGTCGCAGTCTTTTCTAAGGACTGCTACCTAGGTCGCAGTGTTTTTAAGATAACTGCTACCACGGTCGCAGTCTTTCTAAGGACTGCTACCAAGGTCGCAGTCTTTTTCTGAGGACTGTTACCAAGATCACAGTCTTTTTTCTGAGGACTGCTACCAAGGTCGCAGTACTTATAAGAACTGCTATCACGGTCGCAGTCTTTTCTAAGGACTGCTACCAAGGTCGCAGTCTTTTTCTGAGGACTGCTACCTAGGTCGCAGTGTTTTTATGAGAACTGCTACCACGGTCGCAGTCTTTTCTAAGGACTGCTACCAAGGTCGCAGTCTTTTTCTAAGGACTGTTACCAAGGTCGCAGTGTTTTATGAGACTGCTACCACGGTCGCAGTCTTTTCTAAGGACTGCTACCAAGGTCGCAGTCTTTTTCTGAGGACTGCTACCAAGGTCGCAGTCTTTTTCTGAGGACTGCTACCATGGTCGCAGTCTTTTTCTGAGGACTACTACCAAGGTCGGTAAAAAGTTGTGAGGGAGGGTATTTTCGGAAATTACAATGTTGAGGTGACTGGCATTAAATGGGCGGGATTTTACAGGATTTTGTCCGCCAAAATTTTTTACAGATGTGGGGCGGTGATGTTGCCACGCCCGCAGGCTGAGAAAACTCTCTCAGCCTGCAGGCTGAGGTACAGTAAGCCATATATATATATATATATATATATATATATATATATATATATATATATATATGAGTAGTCTTCGTGTGAGAAACTTTCTCACACGAAGACCATGAGAAAACTATATAGGAGCTTCAATGTGGGTGATCCGAACCGTTCATCTTAATCTATATACTTTATTTAGACTATCAATTAAAAATCACGCGAGTCCGAGCCTTTTTACTCATACAACAAGTGGTTACAAAACAAACGTTATATTCACCGTAGAATAAAGATGCCACTTGATGCATAGGTAAAAAAAGTTGGAATCGCGTGATTTTTTATTGGTAGTCTAATTAGAGTATGTAGATCAAGATGAACGGTTCGGATCATCCATAAAATCTCTCTTATATGGTTTTCTCACGAAGCTTATTTTGAGAAAGTTTCTCATTTGAAAATTTTCCTATATATATATATATATATATATATATATATATATATATATATATATATATTTATATATATATATATATAGAGAGAGAGAGAGAGAGATGTACCTCAGTCATCAGCTGAGAGAGATCTCTCAGCTGGCGCTTCAATATGCTCGCAGCTGACTAATAAGACATGGTCGCGGTCCTAAAAAATCATATATTTTCAGTGTAATTAGGACTGCGACCATGATAGCAGTCTTCAGAAAAAGACTGCGATCATGGTCGCAGACCCCAGAAAAGACTGCTACCACTGTAACAGTCCTCAAAAAAATACTACGACTTGATCACAGTCCTCACAAAAAACTGCAACCATGGTAGCAGCACCCAAAATTGTGGCTGAAATTCAGTCACGTCGCGCCAACTGAGAGAGTCTCTCTCAGCTGGCGGCTAGGTACAGATCCCTTATATATATATTATAATATATATATATATATATATATTATATATATATATATATATATATATATATATATATATATATATATATATATATATATATAATGACTTGTGTCATTCCAAAAGGATTTGAGCCGGAACTCTTCCCACTCAAATTTAACTCTCCAACATTTGAATATAAGATCCACTCCGTTGAAGTTAATTTATATTATTTCAAGTATCTATAAACCAAAAATCAAGTGTTTTGAATACTTTTTCCCCATCCTTCAAGCGACGCAAAATGAACGGCCGAAAGTAGTGAGTTGGTTAGATCTATATTTTTAGACAAAACAATTCTCAATCCGGCCATTACATTATGATCTAAACATTTAAAAACCAATTTTGTTAGATTTCAAATGTTCTACGCTGTTAAACTAACCAAATCGCTATTTAGGCCGTCCGTTTTTCTCCTACTTGATGCATCGACAAAATGCATTCAAAACATTTGATTTTTATTTATAGATACTTGAAATAATATAGATCAACTTCAATGGAATTGTTCTTGTATTCTAATGTGGGATGTTGGCATTTAAGTGGGAAGGATTCGGCGTTAAATCCTGTTGGAGGAAGAACACAAGTTTATTTTATATATATATATATATATATATATATATATATATATATATATATATATATATATAGAGAGAGAGAGAGAGAGAGAGAGAGAGAGATTGACTCGTGTCCTTCCAAAAAAATTTGAGCCCAAATCCTTCTAACTCAAATACAACCCTCCGACATATCCACTCTGTTGAAGTTGATCTACATTATTTCAAGTATATATAAATCAAAAATCAAGTGTTTTGAATACTTTTTGCTCATCCATTAATTAGCGGCACAAAATGGACGGCCGAAAGTAATGAGTTAGTTAGATATATGTCTTTACACATACAAATTCTCGATACGGGCATTTGATTATGATCTAAACATTTAAAAACCCTACAACTAATTTTTATTAAGTTTCAAATATACTATACCATTGAACTAACCAAATCAAGTGTTTTGAATACTTTTTGCCCATACATCAAGTAGAAGAAAAAAGATGGCTTAAATAGTGAGTTGGTTAGTTTAACAGTGCAAAATATTTGAAACCTAACAAAATTGGTTTGTAGGAATTTTTTAAATGTTTAAATCATACTCAAAAGGCCAGATCGAGAATTTGTATGTCTAAAGACATATATCTAACTAACTCATTACTTTCAGCCGTCCATTTTGCGTCGTTTGATGGATGGGTAAAAAGTATTCAAAATACTTGATTTTTAATTTATAGATACTTGAAATAATATAGATCAACTTCAACAGAGTGGATCTTGTATTCGAATGTCGGAGGGTTGAATTTGAGTTGGAAGGATTCGAGCTCGAATCCTTTTGGAAGGACACAAGTCTATCCATACATATACATACATACATATATGCACGCACGCACACACACACATATATACATACATATATATACAGAAAAAATGTATACCAGCCGACAGCTGAGAGTGCCTCTCAACCGGCGGTGATGTGGTACAATATGTGCCACATAATTTGGCAATCTGAATGGCGTCCCTGCTTTTGGAAATAATTGAAATTACTAAAAGCCCCTATCATTCAAAAAAGACAGTTTTCTTGGGATGATGTATTTGTTTTATATTTTTTAGTATTATTATTCCCATTTTATATGTCTATCTCTCTCTGTGTCTCCGCGCGTTGTCAGATCTTGATTTTTTATTTGTAGAGAACGTCGTTCTAAAAAAAAGCAGGAGCGGGTTCAGATATTGATTTTTAATTTGCAGACCTAGATCTCCATCAGCTCTCCATTGAGATTTCCATCAGATTTCTCTCGGCATGTCTATTTTAATGTCAAGCCCCAACCATAATTCATCTCTCGCCACCCTATCTCCTCGCTGGCCCCGTCCTTTTTTTTCTCATCTTATGAATCATTTATCATCAAGTTCAACTTAATCACAGAATATAGATAATCTAGCAGGAGGGAGATCTTTGGATGTTGATTAAGAGGTTAGTTTTTTCTGTTTTTATTTATTTTAATCTTCATCGCAATTGCAGCTGAAAAACTTATTAGGTACCCTATATGACACTGCGACCTAATATAAATTTTATAGTAAAGGATGCCAGTTAGGTCGCAGTTTTTAATACATAATATCACAGTTCCTTTTAGAAATGCGACTTTAGTCGCATTTTATAGCTAAATTAGATGTGCAACCTTTGTTGCAGTCCTTTAATATATTAAAGTTCATATTTAACTTTTTAGTCATTAAGTATTTAAGGACTGTGACAAAAGTCGCAGTATTTAATAAAAAACTTTCCGTAATATTATAAAATATCTTTAAGGATGCGACTAAGATCGCAGCTTTTAATACATAATATCACAGTTCCTTTAGAACTGTGAATTTAGTCGTAATTTATAACTACATTAGATGTGTGACCTTTATCGCAGTCTTTTAATATATTAAAGCTTATATTTAATTTTTTAGTCATTTAAGTATTTAAGGACTGACAGTAATCGCAGTATTTAATAAAAACTTTTCGCAATATTATAAACATCTTAAGGATACGACTAAGGCTGCAGTTTTTAATACATAATATCACAGTTCTTTTTAGAACTACGACTTTAGTACAGATTATATCTACGTTAGTTGTGCGACCTTTAGTAGTCTTTTAATATATTAAAGTTCATGTTTAGCTTTTAGTCGTTAATTATTTAAGGAATGCGACAATAGTCGCAGTATTTAATAAAACACATTCCATAATATTATAAATATTTTAAAGGATGCGACTAAGGTCGCAGTTTTTAATACATAATATCACAGTCCCTTTTAGAATTGTGACCTTAGTCGCAGTCTTTAATTACATTAGATGTGCGATCTTTGTCGCAGTCCTTTAATATACTAAAGCATGTTTAGCTTTTAGTCATTAATTATTTAAGGAATGTGACAATAGCAATTATGTTCGCAATCTTTAATTATTAAATTTCTGTTCTGTTTTTTTCAATTATTTCTTTTATTTTAATACAATAATTTTTTTGGTAGAAAATGAATTTGCATGATGAAATGTCTGAAAGTGTTGTTATTTTTTAGAACAGCAATTTGCAACAGATGATGACGCATACAACTTTTTATAATGCTTATATAATGAACAGAGGTTTTGTAACGCCCGATCCCAAGGATACGGAGACGTTATGGCGACGTACATACGCGAGGTGAAAACAACCTCACGCGTACGTTAAGCCTCAGTACAGTACAATACCTCCATATAGATATGAGGTCCAGCATGAAAGCAGTACAAGAATACCTGCAGAAAGAGGTCAGCGATCATAAAAGATATAAAAAACAAGGATAAATAAGATAACAGAAATAAAGCACTAAAATACCTATGAATAGTCCTGATGCGGAATCTCCCATGTGACTCCAAGGCACTCTCTGAAGCTATGGTAACTCGGATCTCCAATCTGGGCATGCAAACCCAGGGTCGTCAGAAAGCGACCTAGTAAGTGGTAAAATGAAGAAGGCAGGAATATACTATAATAATACAAGCACGATAATAGGATAAGATATGATGTGGTAACAGTAATAAGCAGTAGACAAATAAAAATATGTAATCATCGGGTCATGTCTCTAATCGTGTCCAGGTTATATCATAAATAATATCGTCTAGTGGTGACGTAATAGATATGAATTTGCTAGTGGTGACGTAAAAGTAGTGAACGTGGTAGTGATGTAAATGAACATGCAGGTGGGCATATGCAATATGAACATGCTACTGTGTTGTGTTCTAAATAGCATATAAGCAATGCAAAACAGAATATATGTGATGCAAGGTGTATATGTGCATGAGTAGTATGCACACCATAGGTATCAGGTAGTGTAGCAAAATCTACAGGTCACATGATAGCGGATACGATAACAGGAACAGTAACAAGTAAGCAACATCACAGTGAACATGATAGCAGACAAATAACAGGAACAGTAACAAGTACAACTACATGTAGCAGGCAGGTCATGTCAAAGTCATGTCATTTATACAATAGTAGCGATCAGTACCACCTGCTATTTTAATTACTCTCTTTCCAGTGTCCCATACCACTGGCAGTTCATACTGAAGCCCGCACCCCAGTCGAACCCATCCGGACATGGCCTACGGGTACCATTATCCAACGAGAGAGTAACCAAATAACAAATGTTCCCGATGTCACTATCGTGTATACTATTTTATTATGTTAATTGAAAACCCATGGTCGAGGAGTTCTTATCGGGTGGATGTATCCCGTGCATACCGGGATCACGTCCTAAACGGACCCTGGCTGCTAAGACCAGGGCCCTCCGCTAAGAGGGGAGCACGAATCAAGTAACGGGAGCTTGAGCTAGGGTAGGTAGCACTACCGTCCCCTGCAGTGGGACATACAATATGGATCCAGTACATCACCGATAAGATCTAATCAACGTCAAGTCTCTCCCCAAAACCCAAGTTATCTTTATTATCTTATATGTCAAGTATAAATATAACAAGAACAAATACAGTACATGATATAGGAACATGATAACAGGACTTGAGCTCTGTTGATAGCATAGAACAATATAACGGAATCGGGAACAATATAACGGGATCAATATAACGGGATCAATATAACGGAAAACGGGATCAATAGATGTGGAAGTCCCACATATAGCATATCAACAACTCAAGTCCAGTATCAGGAATATCCATATCAGTAACAGGAAACTATCATATATCATGAATACGGGAACATGGAACAATAATACATGTAATAAGCATGGTGATCCATATGACAAGAATATAGAGAAACCATATAAGCATGTGTCACAGGGAAGTATGACATGCATGTGTAACAGTGATAGGTCACATGACATGCACGTGTAACAGGGCTATGTAAACATGACATGCAGGTGTAACAGTAATATGTAAACATGACATGCAGGTGTAACAGTTAATATGTAGATATACATAATATGAAATACGGTAGTCCGTGCATGGGTCTATCTGTTTACTAGTGGAAGTTATATGTGTGCAAGAATCCGTGTCATATCTATATGTGATAGTGGTAATAATAGTGGTCAGTGTATCATATCATATCCAGTGAACTACGGTATCCGTGTAAGGAGGATATCAGTGCATGTACTAATGGTGTGTCTAGCGTCATGTCTAGTGACAGTGTAGTGTCGTCAAGTATCGTGAATCAGTATACATGTGACGATAGTTATTTAACTGTGAGCTATTACATGAAGTGATCGTATCCACTAACATGGTGACTAGTGGTTCGTGGGTCAGTGGCGGTACAGTCATGATATCTGTGTCCGAGTTGTCTATGGCAGTGTTTAGTATTATTACATCACTAGTACAATAGTAGTGGTTATTCCTATTCAATGAGTGTCCATAATTACTAGTTAATATATTAATAGTTACCGTCTTTTATCCCTAATCAAGATCTACAATCAATTTCACTAAATATGGTAAAATATAATTTAGAAGAAGAAAATACTCACAAGCTGGTCATGAGGAGGTAGCTCTCTTCCCACGATCGCACGGATCCAGAATCGCCCGAATCGGAGTCCGGATGCGCCAGTATCGCCCGAACACTAAATCATAACAAATAGGGTTAAATATGTAATAATAATATTTAAAATGCAAATACTGAAAAGAACAGGGGGGTTTTCTGTAAAATTACTTTAACGGGTTTCGGATGCGGGTTTGGTGAGATAGGGTCGGGTTTTGGATCTGATAACCCGAATCCATAACTTATATTAATGGTAAAAGGATTAATGGGTTATGGGTGCTCTAACCTACCCAATAAGGGGTTATGGGTACAAATAGGGGTAATTGGGTTAAGCTTAACCAAACCCAACTCACCCAAAGAAAGAGAAGCAGCAGCAGCCCTTG